>JAODUK010004867.1:0-10573 GCA_027564635.1 Typhlichthys eigenmanni
CCCCCCCCCCCCCCCACCCCCCCCACCCCCACCCCCAACTCCCAAACACACACTGCCCGCATACACAAATAAAGCACTCTGGTTTAGCAACTCAATCAATCGGCAGCTAAATAATTTCCCATTCTATATGTTTTCTCATCCATGCGGCTCAGCTTAGAGTTCTCTCTCTCTCTCTCTCTCTCTCTCTCTCTCTCTCTCTTTCACAGCAGAATCCAATACATGTTTTGGTGAGCTCACACAACTGTGAGGGCAGACAAGTTCTGGCAAGCAGTGCAGGACTTGTTGTTTGTGAAATCAAGGAAGTCACCGCTCATGAAAAAAGGAAGTTTGAGGTCAGGTCTGGCCTGGCCAGGACGGACCTGATTGTCTGTATCATCCTGTTTCACCAACACACAATGGTCTGAGCAGCAAACTCATCACAAACACTTCTGCACTCTACAGAACTGCTGTAGTGATTTTGTAAGATTTATAAATCACTATCCAAAAACTTCCCTATTTGTGGTATTGTTTTGCAATACTCTGTTATTGGTGTGTTGCAGAAAAAATATAGTAAGGGATTGTAAGATAATACACTTTTTATAAAATTCACCAAATATCTCCTCCTGGTCCACCACTAGGCAGGTTTAGTCATTTTCGAGAACGCTTGCTAAATTCGAGCTCAAATCAAAAAAATATTCCTCAGCAGTGCCACTCCACACATCAAAACACATTGTGAAGCAAAGTGCAGCGCTATGGTTTTGTTGTTGTGAGCGGTGTGCGCCACTTTGTTTATGTTCCTATTTATGGAGCCAGGGCTGTGTAGAAGTACCAAATTATTTTTACAGCACGCATGGAGAACGGTAAGATTTTGAAGAATTTGACATGTGTATTATCTTACAGTTAGCTTGCAATAGCTGTCTTTACTTTTAATGGAGAAGTGTTTTTGTTTTGAGCAAATTCTAATATCAACAAGCATTCTCCAGAATGACTTATTAGGCAAGACAGCAAAACATCTCTAAATACCAGATGTAATCTGTCAGTGTGAAAGAAAGTGTACAAACAAACACGTTTACATGACCTTGGTGTGAAGGCTATAAAATAACTTACCTAACCGGTAACCTTACCAACCAGTTTCTTACCACAATTATCCCTGTTATATTGAATATCATATTCCTTTAATGTGCAGCATTAATAAACATATCTATACAGTATGTTAAGGTCAACGGCTACTGGCAGCAACAATCGGTGAGGCACGAATGAAACTCTAAAATCCACAGAGATTGAATGCATTTGTTTGGCTTTGGCGCTCAAGAAATAGAACTAGACTTCGAAACCGACATAGACGGTTGACACCGACTTGCATCAGACGCTGCCAGTGGGGGTTTCAAAGAACTACGTTCTAAACTCTGGTTACTGGTAGCGTTTGGCTCACATCAAACAAAAGGTATTGGCATGCTATATTAGCAGCTAATCATTCTAAAATTCACTCTACATCATGGTCCTTTAAGACATTTCATCCATTCAGGCCAACAGAATCACTAGTAAACGCCGAGCGCTCCCTGTCCATTGGACTTGCTAGTGTACCAGCACACAGGTAGGGAAAGACAGGGGCGCAAGAATGCATCCTCCAGACGCGCACGGCCACGACAACACGTGAAACCCCAGGGAGCAGCCACTCACGTCTACTCACGGTCCTCCATTCAACCTCCTCCGTGGCACCACACCCACGGTCACCTCCGAGGAAGTGAAACGGTAGACGCTGCGCCTCCACTATTCCACTGTACCCTCCTCCCGTCCCACCTCCACCCCTCCCTGCCCTTTGTCTCTGCACAAAGTGGAGAGGTGTACTGTACTCTGACACCGCCGGTCCTCTCGCTCCACCTCAGGGAAACAGTGATTATGGTTCAGCTTGCGTGTATGTGTGTGTGTTTATATTAACGGTTTAGCATATGTTTGACATGATTGTCTACGTGCATGTCTGGTGGTGTCATCTCTCACGTCAACCGTGACCCACATTCCTCAAATGTCAGCTAAATATAATTCTCTAGCATAAAGTCTTCATCCTTGTCTTTAACGTAATTGTGTTGTTGAGTGAAATTATGTATTGCTGTATGTATGTACTATATTAAGTACACAAACGTACATGTCTTAATATTGCTATTTATTAATAGACATATTCTTCTTCCGTTTCATTAGAAACATGGCAGAAAACCAGGTTATCTTGAAGGGTGGGGATTTCCCCATGGGCTGCCTGTACTGAGCCGTGATTGGCTGAAGGGGAATAGCATAGTGCTGAGTGACATGCTGTCAGAAGAAAGCCGTCGACCGACATGTGGTCGTCGCAGGTCAGCCTGGTAACGACAGCTTCAGGGACAGAGTTAGTCTTTCTCTCGAGGAGATGCTTTTATGTGTGCTGTGTTCTAATGCCGACATTATTTTTTACACTATATTTACATTTACATTTATTTGTAATAAAATCTTATCCTTAATAAACGATACATTGCTGGCTATGCATGTTTATTGTATTATATTGTGTTATTGTTGTGTTGTTATTAAATAGGTCAGATATATTGAGAACCTGCATTAATGTAGCTAACCCCCCAGCTGCCCCAAACAAGGGTGCATGTGTGTGAATGTGTGTGTGCTTTATAAAAAAAAACATTCATAAGGTAAGATGACCTAAAATAGGATAAGATAAGACATTATTAAAGGACATTCAGCCATTTCGGCATCAAAAATGTATAATATTGCTATAACATGTAAATCCTCTCACAAATATTGCTTTCATATCTCCATCCTTGAATTTGACCTGATGCTGTTGTTAAGATAGTGTTGAAGCTGTTGAGCTTGAGAATTGGGAATATAACTCTGTCCTGATAACCAATTAAGGCCTGCAACAGACAACACACAAAAGGCCAAATGAATGCCCAATAATATTTAAAATCTCACTGACCAATCCTAGTCTATTTTAGATAGCTATTGCTAATCACTGCTAGCATAATCTTCGGTTACATTCAGCTGTTCCTGATAGACTTCCAACCTTTTACATAATCAGGGTTGCAGAGGAGGAACATATTGAGTAACGCTTTGTAGATATGGCAGAGTTCCTGGAATGTAGCTTCCCTTGGGGTGATGTCAACGGGGCCAGATATTTAGGAGTTGTTACAGAGCAGTAAAGTCTGGAGAAACAGTGGATGTCCTGTAGGGAACAGACGAGTGTAGATCAATGGCCAGAGGATAGAGAGCAGTGTTATAATGAGCAGAGCTCCGAGAGACACAGGCTTCTTGTGTCGAAGATGAGGGAAGGGTTTCAAGGCCGTGTGAATCCATGGCCTTGCCTGTGTGTATGCGTGTGCACGTTTATATGTGCGTGGGAGTGTCACTGTGTTTGTGTGTGTGTGTGTGTGCGCACGTGCGTACAGTATCTGTGTGCGTTCCCATGCATGTGTGCACGCTTGCATGCGTGTGATATGCATGGGAATGTGATGGGGTGCATTCAGTATGTGTGTGTGTGTGTGTGTGTGTGTGTGCATGTAGCTCAGAACAGGCCTATTCTCCACGGCAGGGTTGCCTGGAGAAGAAAGCAGCCCAGTGTCCTCCGGCTGTCCGGGGTCCAGCGTCTAGTCAGTGTTTGACTGAAGCCGGCTCTGCGTGGCTGGGGCTCTGCGTCTCTGAAGCTTGGCCTTGTTCCCGGCTGTTTGTTCAGCTGGCCCACCAGCAGGGTCGCCATGGGACTCCAGACCTCTGCACTCCCCCCCCCACCCCGACCCAAACAGGCCTGACTGGACACCTCCACCGCCCTATCCCCACCCAGGTCACCCACCTCCCGACCTCTCACCCCAGGGTTATTCGCTCTTAGGCTGCATCATTTAAGAAGGGCGTTCTGTTTTGGGCCTCATTTGGGCCACAGTCCCGTGGCTTATATGCCCTTGTCATCAAAGCCATTGATCTGCTCAGAATGAGCTGATTAGAGAGGGCCTGTGGTTTGTCCTGTTGAGTGGGCTGAGCTTTGCTAGGCTAAAGGGGGCTACACTCTATAGGGGGGGGGGTCTTTGGGGGTCTTTGGGGTTGAAGGACAGGGTTCAGAGAGCATGCAGAGCAAACAATGTCGGCCATTCACATTTGGAGATGCATACATGAAATTAGTGGTTGTTTGAAGAGGATTGGTTCAAGCCTGTTTGGCTGTTTGTTATGTCAGTCTAGGCCCCCTTGTGTTCATCGATGCTGCAGGCGCCACTAGTCCCAGGTCAGCCCCGACTGTGCCGTCTTTGATTTCCTCTGATGGACGTCATAGAGCAATGTCCCAGTGCCCTCTCTCTGCGTGAAGCCATCTTTCAGACCATTGTGGCTAACTCGTTGGGTGTGATTGTGTGTGCACATGCATGTGTGCACATGTGCATAATATGTGCCTATATGCCTGTTTGCATGCATGTGCAGAATGTGCATGTATGTGTGTCATGGGGGCATTCATGCATGTGTTCAAAAGCCAGTGGTCGTATCTGCACATACAGGTACAAACGTGTGTGTGTGTGTGTGTGTGTGTGTGTGTTAAGGTTTGACCCTATTTATCTGACAAGGGCCATATAATTACAGTCTTAGTGTAATCTAACACTCTCTGTTCATAGTGAAAGACCTCTTCTCCTTTTTCTAGGTCAGGGATTAAACAGGAGACTCCAGTGAATGAGCAGCAAAGAACTCTGGGATACACAAGCTCAGGCCTTCAGACCTCAGAACCACTGGCTGCTGGGGGTTGGGTATCACTATAGGTGGAGGATTTCAGTTTCCTTAAGTCTCACAGATAAGGACATGGGCCAGTTAATGGTAGACCCAGATGGGTTATCTGTAATTACTGAAACAATTAGTCCTGAACGCATAAACAGAGGAGTAGTGTTTTGAAATAATGAACCGTATTGTATATCAGCGTAAAGTGGACACAATGTGCACATGCACAGATTGCAAGTCAGTTCATCTGTCTGATCCTGAGAGGGGACTGCAAATACAATGCGCTCTTTGTCTGGCTCTTGTTTACTGGAAGCTGATATTTTCTCCAGAAATTGAGCTTGTTTACTGTGCAAAACCTTTCTTCCAGTGGGATAGTGAAAGTGTTAGCATGTTGGAGGGGTGACATGTAATTGCCAGAGCTTGTTGCATTACAGATTAAGCTAGGGCTTCTTGCCAAAGCTCGTTTTCAGTTGGCCCTGTGTGCTCGGTTGTGTCATAGGTCAAAGGTTACGGGGCTGGACCGGACAGCATGTCCGGCCCAGCGGCCTGTGTGCTCACATCCATCTTCTGTAGTGGTCTGGAAGTACTCAGTAACCAGTCCTCCTCCGCCGCCTATTCCAAGATTATCTGTCCATTCTTAGTAAACAACTCTGTGAGGAGAAAGGCCTTCCCAGAATCAACACAGAGCCCGATGACATGATCCACCAGTGAGAGACACGTTGCGCTAAACAACTTGCGAAGATGCACGTCTCCAAGCATGCTAAAAAGAGAATGCTTTTACTGTGGCTTACATTAGCTTTCAATGCATCCCTTTACACTATTATGTGTTGCATTAAAGCAATGGTATGGCAGCACTATTTAGACTTAGATAGGGTTTGTGGTGAGATCGTCTATACCGCAATGCTAGCAGTGTTTTGCCTGCAAACCCAACATATTCTATTTAGCTAAGGATAAGAGCGCCAGCTAAATACTGAAATATAACTGTAATAAGATGTGTTGGCCAGACCCACTTGCAGTCCCCTACGGAACTGACATGAAATCCTTCCAAAGCTGTCCCTCATCTCATGGTTTTCCCCTATAGGCGAGTGGCCCATCGACGTTTCATGATGTACTGTACCACGTTGAAATCAATTAACTGGTCAGTGTTGGCCTCTGTACAAGCATAACACATTATGAAACTAGATGCCAGTGTTACCACAATATGGATCTCTTTAGAGAGTAGGCAGCTTTTTGGCAGAAATATGTACTAGTGTTATCCAGCTGGAAGATTAGTAGCAATCTCACCTCTGATTCATAGTTAGTGATTTTAGAAATGATTCATCTATCTTGTATTATGAAAACATACATTGCATGAATGTTGGCTTAACTAGCTGGATAAATAAATGTGAAATAGCTCCCAAATGTGGGAATCTGCTACTTGGACCAAGTTGATCACAGTAAGTCAGTATGTCTGTTTATGACCTACACATATATACTTTCCAGCACGGATCCCAATAAAGGAGGGTAATACTGTAGTCTTGACAAACATCATGTGGGGATGTACTAGCCAACCAAGCTGTGTTCCAACCCACAGTGTAGTGTAACACTATGGACCAGAGGAGCACTGTGGATCACAGTATGAAACTAGACTGGATGAGGAAAGGCTAGGCTGAAGCCGAGGACACGTGAATGGGCAGATCCTCAACGTCTGCAATGTTAATATCAGGACAGTGACATGGCTTGGTCTGCACGTTGGCTTGGTCTGAATCTGCTGTGGCCAAGCCACAGCAGATTCTGTGATTGGAGCTGTGGCTTGGCTGAACTCACCATGAACCTATGCAGATTTATTTTCTCCGGAGCCTGTTGCTCTCCCAAAGGGACCCAGATTTAAATGCCTCTCTCTGGCTCTCCCTCCCTGGGCTGCTGTGAGGCGGTGGCTGAGAAGGTGATCCCTGGACGAGAGGCTTATAGTATGGCTGTGGCGGCTGGAGAGAAGGGGGTATGTGAAGGGAAAGAGGGAGGAGGACACAGTGTCCCCATTTGTAGATTGATTTGGCTGGCTTGCAGGAACAGCTTGCTGGCTGACTCCTTCCCTGGCTGTTGTTTTCATGTGTGCCCCAGGCAAGGCAGTGCTCACCAGCCCTGGGTCCTAATTACAAACACTCCCTCTATTAACCAGGGTGTTTCATTTAAAAGCATGTCACTCCTTTTGACGGGGTGGGTGCGATCTGAGGCCTGCTCTCTCACCTTCGTTTTCCAAACCTCTGCGGCGACATGTGGCTCCGTCCTCTCATCGCCTAGGTTATGTCATTTCGGCCCACGTGCACGTGCATGCAGGCGCACGTGAGTTTCTACTCGGACGGAGGTGAATGCGACCGTAAGTCATCACACGCACGCGCACACACACGCACACGCACATGAACACACAGACACACACACACACGCACGCACAGGTGCTCAAACACGTATGTACTGTATGCACACGCTAACACAGACATTGACTGTGCGCCTAGCAGATGATGTCAGACGTCAACACAAACAGTTTCTATCGCAAAAGCCCAGCGGAGTGGCTCGAACGTATAACGTCACCCTTGTTTTCTGAAGATGGGATCGCGCAATGCAGGAGGATTTCCGCTTTCCCTCACCGACGCACCACATGTAATTACAGTGTGTGAGCTCAGGCTGTGGCCAGCTGAGGCAGAGAGAGGACTAGAGAAAACATTAGCGATGACCGTCCCGCTGTTCTGGCTCAACTCTCCGTGAACTGTTTACGGAGCAGGAGGTCAGCCATGTTGGGTTTCATATCATTTCCCCCTCCCCTGCTCTGATTGCTGCGGGGGCGCACGAAGGTCCCAGCCCTCAAGCCCCCCCTGACCCGCGGACTTGAGGGAAATAGCTGTTCCCTCAGTCTGACAGGTAACGCATACACCCTCCTGCAGGGGCGACCCAGCTGTGACCCAGCGTGAGGCAGATCAGGTAGGGGTGGGGAGACGTGGCAGGGGATACGTTTTGGCCGCTGCACGGCATCCGCACATCCAAAACTGTTCTGAATGCTGTGAGAGAGTGAGACAGGTTAGATATCTTTTCATTAGGCTGTTTGTCTCAATCAGTAGGCCCCATTCATACTGGTAGCCTCACTGTAAACATGTGACACGCACGCACGCACGCACATTAAACACAGGGATGTGTGCACACACGCGCTCAATGTGTGCGTGCACACACACACACATACGCACATGTGCACACACAAAAGCAATCAGAGGCTGGAAAATGCAGTAAATCACACAGACCCTCTCTCTTATAACACAAACCCTACTCAACACACACACGCACACACACACACTCAGCACATGGGGCTAGAGGCGGAGGAGGAGCAGATCAAAGATATGTGGTTTGAAGAGAGCTGGGGGGGGGAGGTGGACACCCACCATCACATAAACAAGGGATCTCCTTACCCAAAATAAAAAATACAGAGACCCGCGCAGCCAGCCCCACATTCAGTGGAACAAGGGGAGTGGTGGGGGAGGGAGAGGGGGATTGAGGAGTGGGAGGAAAGGTAGAGCGTAATCATTCATTATTGTAATTACAACCTGGGCCTGCTTGCTCTTTCATTCAAACAAGAGTAGAGGAGAAAAGAGTGTGTGTGTGTGTGTGTGTGTGTGTGTGTGTGTGTTTCTGCGTGCGTGTGTGTGTGCGTGGTGTGGTGTGGGGAGGGGGAGACAGAGGCGTTTAACACATGCCTGGAGACAACCCGTCCTGTTTCTTTCTTCTGCACACACACACACACACACACACACACACACACACACACACACACACCGCAGGGTCTCCCTAATCATTCAGTGTGATGTGGTTCCTGTCAGGGGATGAAATGAGGTATGACAGTCCTGTCTGAGTGTCTTCATCGCGTTATTTATTTGTTATTTTACTCAGAACACCCCCCCCCCCCCCTTCCCATTCCACCCCACACAAATGCACACAGACCATTCCCCGCCTCCTTTGAAGCAGTGAACACTGGTTCTTACTTTCTTTCTCCACGTTGCGCCGCGTTTAAACTGCCGCCGAGCAGGTGTTGCTTCGAGAGGCTCGACCCTGTTCGGCACTAACGACACCGTAAATACGATGCTGTCCACTGCAGCATGAACCCATTGCTCCAACCTGGCTCGTTCACGCACACCGCGCACAAAAGCCACATGGAAAACAATGGGCGTGACGGTGGTGAGAGACAGGTGAGGACACGGTTTGAGAACAAGAGCTCCTATGGTAAGAACACACAGTATTCCTGCATTGGTTACGAGACAACCACCCTATATTATACTGAGAATTACATTATTCCACATTTGATAACAGGTCAGAAAAACTGGATGGGCCCTCAGAGTGGATATGTTGGATATGGATGTGGATATGTCATGTGGATTTCTGAGCATGTATACAACAACACCCAATCTGCAGTGATTATATTTAGTGTTAACAACATGCGCACAGCACGCTAACAGCCACCACCATTTAGTCACATCCTGTACACAATAAGGTAATTTAGCATATGCCGTTATCCACCTTCACAATTACAAGTATTAAGGAGCCGGTAGTGGTTGGGAATCTTGCTCAAGGATGCTTGCAGATCGCCGGGCATGATGGGAATCAAAACGATATGGAGCAACCCTAACCACTAACCCAACCTGCTCCCATACAGCAAACAGTATCCATTCCAAATGATTTCCACCTGTAGGGCTTTCTGTCTACATGAGCAGCAATATGATAGCGATTTGAAGTTAAAAGTAAATGGGCTGACTTCACACCCTACAACAGGACATCGACCAAAAAAGGAAGGTTTAGAACGTTTATGCTACCGCATAGAGACATCAATATCTGTTTTTCCATGGTATGGTCATGCAGGAATAATGGATTGACCCTTTGATTGTGTTTCTTGGGTCTCGGTGACACGCAACTGCAACGGCTACAGTATCTATATCACGTTCTTCTACCATTGCTACTAATGTTTTTTCTTTATTTTGTTAGGTTCAGCAAATTGCAGTGTGCCACAGTGAGCGGCTATAGCTTGAATTCAAGTACAGTTGGATTGTGGATATGACTGTGCAGTCATGATGACAAAACAAAAATAATGAGTTCTGTCTCACAGTGACACAGTTGTCGTTTTAGAAGGAAACATGTTCTGTTCAAACGCTTTTGTAACATTTGCTACACTGCACCAAACTGAACACGCCATATTACGAAGGGTGTCTCCTGTTAATTTGAGCTTTGCATGTAAACCAAAACAGTGACTGAATCAGTGGAGTGTTCATTTTGTTAACTTTGTAAACATCTTAGTCAGACAATTGTTTAAAACAGAATGCTGAATACACGTCACTGTATCTAATGTGTTTATCTTTTAGAAGCTCTTAAACATTGCCGGGTGATCCCCTGGGGTGACAAACATGACAGAGCAGCCTAAAAAGGTTGCACCACATGATCTGAAGCCAGCGACTGCCTGGGAAGACAACCAACCCAGCCACATTCTATGGTGGTTTCAACTGTAGCTATTTCCAGACGTTCAGATTATCTGCAGGTGTTCCTTATGTGCCAGGTAATAGGCCCCAGGCACCTTATAGTAGTCTCCATGAAATATGATGCACATATGCACAATACTGAAAAGTACATACCGTGCATTAATGTGATGTGGGTGTGTTACTTTTGGAATGCTACAGTATGTAGTGTGTGTTTGATTGTGGGTTTCGGTCTAACACATTATGTGTGTTTTTTTTCTGTTGTGTGTGTGTGTGTGTGTGTGTGTGCTTACTGTATAATGCAGTCGGGTGTTTTACTCTGCGTGTCTGTGAAGGGAGGGGAATGGGGGGGGGGGGGGGGGGGTGCACACGGCCACAAAAAAAGCATT
>JAODUK010004869.1:0-10572 GCA_027564635.1 Typhlichthys eigenmanni
GGGTAACAACGATCAGGCAGTGGTGTGCGTGTGATTCATTGGTGGTTTCATTCTACAGCAGCCTTGATGAGAGACAGACCTATCAGTGTTGAATTCAGGAATCCTAGTTTGTCCTGTGTTTTTCCACTTTTATTGAAACCTAGCTGGATGTCTGGTCAGTAGGCTACATTATTTTATACATCCAACACTGGTCAGCTGTGCAGGCTGCAGCCCTTACCTTCCAACACTCCCGATATACGCGGGAGTCTCCCTATGTTTAACACCGTTTCCCGCTTTGCTATCGACTATTCTCCCGATTTCATAGTGATACAAAATCCAAATGCTGTTTCTCATTTAATGTGTGTGGAATATGTGTCGTGGAACCTGGTAACCCAACACAGAGGAAGAGGTGAGTTGGGTGTGACGAAGGACATGATCTACTGAGAGTAACTGTACCCCACTATTACCAGTTTTCTCCACCTGGGGGCGCTGAACCATTGCTGAAAGAGTTCTGCAGCCAGTTTTGGTGAATTGTTAGTGCAGCCTCCAGGCAGTACTTTATGACTCGGCACATGGCAGATCAACGAGTGACAATAGACGGGTGTTTTACAGTATTACGAGTAATCTAGCCTACCAATTATGTACAGTTGTATTCTTGTGCGTTCATAAACAAGTAAGTGTCATGTTAGTCAGTTATAATACATTATATTATTGTTGTATTGCTAGGACAGCGAGTCGTGAAGAAGCTAACATTGGTAGCATGCTATTAGCAACAATTGCCGTGTCTGTATTGACGTTATCGTGTCTGTTCAATACGAGTGTGGTAGGCTATTTCTAGACAGTTGTAACAGTGAATACGTTTGCTATTGTATTGACTAATAGGTTATTACTAGATATTGTATATAATCAGATGAATAGAGAGATGGAGAATACTTTATTATTGTGAATTATCCTATCTTAGTGTTTATTATTTCCTCATTATTGTTATTTGTTTCTCCCATTTAGAACCACACACACACAAACACAGCTATACATGTGCTCGACTTGAGGTGTAAAATCACATTTATCAACATTGTACAAGATCAAGTCCATTAAAGGCTATATAACGGAAACATCTGTCCAGGCATTCTTATTGAATGCACCACGGCGGCCACGATTCACCCCAACCAAATACAGTCCTTTAGACAATCACCATCAGCACAATGGGCAAACGTGCATCTGACGTGTGGCATTACAACGCGATAATAGCACCGCTGCGCTCTGAAACCATCTGAAACCCTTTTTTAGTTTGCGCTGCTAAACGATGGGTTGTCCCTGGCCTGCGCCGCGCAAAGTGCTGGCTGCTCGCGTTGCAACCATCTTGCGCTGCACTGCATCCAACATTTTTACGTGTTTTGGTGAACATTTGTGATTTATTTAACCACTTTTAGTGTATAAAAAAGTCTAAATTGTCACAGTGCTGTGTGCATCACCCCCCCAACACACTCCAATCTCTCTCACGATGTTTGCACTTTTTGATGTAGGCTACACTTTTCATATGTAGTACATTCGGAAAACTGTTCTCCTTAATCTACACCAACTCGTGTAGTTGTTTTATTGTGACAGCAGAACACACAGATCAGACTGAGGAACAATCCCTCTATCACCCACAACCCATTGCATTTAAAGGAGCAGATCCCAACCAACCCTCATTCACGTGAATTATGTCCCACAAGTCTGCCACAATATCCTTTTTTTCTCTTTCATAGTATTGACATAGTGACAATGTCTTTCTATGAGTACAACCATATTTTCTTCCTGTGAGCTTAGCTGCCACACTTTCAACTCTTTGTCGACTTTGATATCCGACTATTCTTTATAGTTTATGATGTGGTACAGTTCTCGGAACCCAATGCATTGACTGCTGTAGTCATTTGTCACTCCATTGACTTTCTTTTATTGCCGATACCGGAGGACAAACTTCCAAATATAAAATATATCCTTGCCTCCACCTGTTTGATCGATCTCAGTCAGTGAATTTTCTTTCTTTTCTTTCTTTTCTTTTTTTTTACACGTTTTGCGCCTGGATAACTTTAAGCCATTGTATATTGGACAATGGATGAGGACACGGGCGCATTTATTATCATATATTGTCATTTATGGGAGGAGGTAAGACGGTGTCAACGGCTCATGCATGTATGCTAAAATACATCCACGTCTATTGAGATGTATGAAGGGAAGATGCGCAGGACCTGGCGTGCATGGTTTCTGAATATTTCTGTGCGTGCGCACTTTTCGTTAGTACGCCATTTTTTAGTATGAAAGACGCACAATTGTTGATACATGAGCACCCCTGGTGTCCTCTTACCTCCATTACCAGGTGCAACAAAACTATGCAGCTGTATAAAGAGGTTAACAACTCATGATATTTCATCGTCAGTGTATCAATATAGTTTGATCATTGTAGGGATGATGTCATGTACCATTCTAACATGCAATGATCAACCATGACACTGTAACAGTTACTTTGTTGGACCATTATGACAATAAAACATGACTCTTTCTCCGGAACCTTCTGTGTCCCGCAGAACTCCAGGACACGTTTGCTCGGGAGCTACGGGACACGATGGTGGAAGAGAAGGGCAGGGTGACCCTGGAATGCGAGACCAGGCGCCCCGCCAAACGGGTGGCCTGGTTGAAGGGCAGGGTGGAGCTGAGGCGTGGCAGGAAGTACGCCATGAGCCAGATGGGCGTGGTCCTGGTCCTGAGCATCAGCAGCCTGGAGAAGGCAGACACAGATGTCTACACCTGTGATGTAGGCAGCGCACGCAGCAGCGCTCTGCTGAGCGTGCAGGGTGAGGTCACTGCTCACAGAATGTTTGGGGGATTTGAGTTTTAGAGACATTTGGTATCTAAGTAGAATCTGCAGCTCTTGCAGCAGCGCTCTGCTGAGCATGCAGGGCGAGGTCACTGCCCACAGAGTGTTTGGGGGATTTGAGTTTTAGAGGCATTTTGGATCTAAGTAGAGTCTGCAGCTCTCCTTCTGAATGAAATAAATCCAATCTAATCAGTCTTCAGAAATGTTCTTCAAGAATGGCCATATAAGTAACTGCACCCTAATTGTGTTTTTATGCAGTTAACTAAATAATAGGACTGAACTATTGAGACACATCAATGCTGGCTTTAATACTTACAGAATTCCTGTTTATATAAAAAAATCATAATTTACTGAGTTGAAAGGGCTTTACATGTCATATCTGTTTAAAATCATCCCAGGTGTGTCTCTCATCTCATTTCTAACCTCTTTTCCAAGGTCGGGTTGCGGGGGCAGGAGCTCTTGCAGGGGACTCCAAACTTCCCTTTCCAGAGCCACATTAGCAAGCTCTGTGTGGGAGATCTTGAGACATTCCCAGGCTAGTGTGGAGATATAATCACTCCAACTAGTCCTGGGTCTTCCCCTGGACCTCCTCCTAGTAGACACGTCTGAAACACCTCCCTAGGGAGTCATTCAGGGGGCATCCTTATCCACCTCATCTGGCTCATTTCAATGCAAAGGAGCAGTTTCTCTACTCTGAGTTCCTCATGGATAACTGAGCTTCTAACCCTATCATATAAGGGAGACGCAAGCCACTCTCCTGAGAACACCGTCCGGTCAACTTTTTTAAAAATCGGGACCACCACCCTGGTCTTCCAATCCAAGGGCACTGCTCCCGAAGTCCATGCAATGTTCTAGAGACGTGTCAACCAAGACAGTCCCATCACATCAAGGATTAAAGCATATCTGGGTAAATCTCCTCCACCCCTAGCACTTACCACTGCAGAGCTGCCCCACCACCTCAATGACCTTTGCCAAGGAAATAGATTCAGACCCCCCAGGTGCATCCATCCCTGCCTGCTCCAAGGAGAGCACATAATCCGTATTTAGGAGATCCTTTAAATACTCCTTCCACCTCTTGACAATGTCCAATGTCCAGCCTTACTTACAACGGCTTGGCTGGTTTCCAAGCCTTCATCTCCTAAGTTGCTGAATGGTTTTTCAGAACCGTTTTGAGGCCAGCTGAAAGTCCTTTTCCGTGGTCTCTCCAAACTCCACTTATGTCATAGATTTTGCCTCTATAACTGCCACAGCTGCAGCCTTTTTCGTCAGACAATGCCTATCCACCGAATCCGGAGTTTCCTGAGACTGGAATGACCGGAATCCCTCTTTCTTCAGTCTGACTTTGACTGCTGGAGTTCACCAGCAAGTTCTAGGGTTGCCGCCATGGCAGGCACCAACTAGTTTTTTACCACATCTCTTTGCAGCCACATAAACAATGGATGTCTTGAACAGACTCAATGTCGCTAACCCTCTCCGGCAGCATGGAAAAGTTCTGTCGGAGTTCTTCTGACAAATGTTCCCAGCGCATCCTTACTATATGCTGGGGCTTACTGGGTCTCTCTGACAGTTTTCCCTGCCATCTGATCTAACTCACTACCAGACGGTGATCTATTGACAGCTCAGCTCCTCTCTTTATCGAGTGTCCAGAACATACGGCTTCAGGTCTGCTGAAACGATTACAAAGCCGATCATTGGCCTTTGGCTCAAGATACACTGGTATCAAGTACACTTATGAGCCACCTTGTGTTTGAACATAGTGTTTGCTATGGACAAACCACGACTAGCACAGAACTCCAATAACATCCCACCACTCAGGTTCAGATTGTATTTGCCATTCCTCCCAATCACACCCCTTCAGGTCTTTTGGTCAATGCCAACGTAAGCATTAAAATCCTCATGCATGATTATTGAGTCAGTAGGTGGAGGCCTTTCCAGAACTCCTCCTACCTTCTCCAAGAAGGTCAAATAATCCACACTACTGTTAGGTGCATATGAACAAACACGTGTTTTCCTCCCTGCAACTCAGGGATTTCGGTCAATTCTGTCTCATGAAACTCAGGATTCAGTGGATAGATATCGTTTAGAGAGAGCTGCATAGAGACTTTAATCCGCCGGGTGTAATTCTAACAGTGTGGCAGCCAGCCTGGGATTTGTGAGTATCCCCACTCCTGCCTGGCGCCTCTCACCTTGGACAACTCCTGAGTAGGAGAGAGAGCACCCCTTATCAAGGGGTCTACACTGTGCTCTGGCTCCTTCTCTCCCAGAGAGGTTACGTGCCAGTTTCTCCTCTTTATCCCTTTGCCTGACTAGCATCGTTCCCCTATGGTCCATCTCGCTGGTGGTGGGTCCACAAAATGTTACACGCTGCCTTTTCTGGCATGTCCTGGATGACATTTACGTTGTCAATTAAAATGTTAATGTTAATCAGAGAGCCCCTCCCCTCCCCTCATTCATTGACTACCTTTTAGCATTTTTCAAAGTTGTGCAATAGGTGGAGTCAGACTCAGAGGGGTGCAGTTACATTTTACTAGTCATGTTTGGAGAGCTTTGAATGTAAATGAATAACACGGCATGATAGTAAAGAGGCGATGTAACACATCCCTTCCAGGCCAGAAGGTGTGGATCCAGCAGGAGCTGGAGGACATGGAGTGTCTGGAAGGTGACACAGTGATGTTCAGCTGCTGGATCCTTCCCAGCGACTACACAGCAGTCAGGTGGTACCTAGACGAGACGCAGCTCTTCACCAATGAGCTCAATGAGCTCCGGGTCTCTCCAGGGGGCTGCCACAGCCTGGTGTTCACACAGCTGGCCCGCAAAGACACTGGAACAATCACCTTCGTGGCAGGGGATCAAAGATCTTACGCTTCTCTGCTGGTTAGAGGTGAGACTGTTTAGCTGCTGATGCAGGGTGTTCCAGAATAGGTTTATTGAAATTGTTGATACAGTAGCTTATGATTGATGACATTTGTTCTGTCTTACTGTTTAAACCGTCTGTTTAAACTCAAGCATAATATGTTGCCCACTCATGATCAAGTGAAAGTGCGTGAGAGCACCATCAAGAAGAAAAACTTGAGCCTTTTGTATTCTGTGTTCTAGAGAGGCGTCCTACTATCATCAAAGCGCTGGAGGATTGTGAAGCCATTGAAGGAGGCAGTTTGGTTCTGTCCTGTGTGACGTCCAAGCCCTGCCACATCCTGTGGTACAAAGACAGCTGCTTGATGTGGAACTCCTCCAGGTATTGTGCCAGTCGTTCAGGCTGTGAGGCGAGGCTGACCATCCCAGAGGTGTGCCACAGTGATGCTGGTGTGTACGAGTGCAGTGCTGGATCTGTGAGCACCAGGGCTGCTGTAACTGTCAAAGGTAAAATGACAACGATGGGATTCATTTATCAATAGTGATTCCATGTATCTCAGTGTCTTACTAAGCATCCTGACTTACTGTAAGTTTGAATAGCTTTGTCCCAGAAAGGTTATATATTTCTTTCAAAAAAGGTTCACTAATGGTGAGATCAATCAAATACACTGACAGAAAGGCATTTTGCTTTAATTAATGGTGATGGGAGTTTTAAATGTGTACATGTTTTAAATTAACATTAATTAATATAGCAACTAAGAATTATTATATTTGTAAAGATAAAGTGTAGTAGTTGCATCTTGGGCACAGAATGCCATTACAGCCTTTGTGTGTGATGAAATCTGAGCTCCTCTGATTTTTGTTTTCATAGCCGTGTATGCATGTTAGTGCATGTGTGTGCCACCGAGACATTGATGCTTAGTGTGACATCTAATGGCAGACGAGCATACATACTGTAGTTCCTTTAAACACTAACAATCTTTAGCGTAGTTTAGGATGATGACCTCTCAACAATCCCATTTCAACCTCACCACCAGCTCTGTTGTGGGAACACCTCCTTCTGTCCTTACTTCTGCAGCTGTCCCAGCAGAGTTCACCCAGAGGTTGGAGGCTGTGGAGGCCATGGAGGGGCAGACGGTCACCCTGACCTGTGAGTTCTCCCTGCCAGGGGTCCAGTACCAGTGGAGGAGGGGACTAAAGAGTCTCCGGTCTGGGGAGAAGTACGTGATGAGGCAGAGGAGAACCACTCTCTCCTTGACCATCACGGCACTGAAGCCTGAGGACTCAGGAGATTACAGCTGTCACTGCAGAGAGCACCACACCAGGGCCAGCCTCACAGTCCTCTGTAAACATATTCTCTGTTTATTCTGCTTGTATTTGCTGCCAGGAGAACTTGGTCATGAGTGCCAACTACACTTGTTTTGTTAAACTGGCAGCATATTTAGATTTTCAGCAGATGTTCAAATTACATCATCACCTTCTGTGTGCCAGTACAGTATTTGACTGTAAAATGTATTCTCTCCTCAACAGCTGTGCCCATCACCTTCACACAGCAGCTGAAGAACGTGCAGGCAGAAGAAGGCACCACTGTCACTCTGCGCTGCCGGCTGTCCACACCTGGAGCGGCGGTGGAGTGGTGGAAAGGTGACAGCCTGCTGAACAATGGCATTAAGTACCAGATCAAGAAGAGAGAGAGCACCCAGGAGCTGCTCATCTGGAGGCCTGGACCTGAAGACAGTGAGGTTTACAGCTGTGTGTGTGCTGATCAGAAGACCTCTGCATCCGTCAAGATCACTGGTAGGAAATACAGTCCCACTGAGCCCATTAACTGCAGAGATACAGCACATGCACTTAAAGCAACTGGTATTCAGCTACATATAGGACCAATCACACTTCATGTATACTACAGGTAGTATTTTACATAGAAATATTCCCTGTAGAGCACTAGGGCAATGCATGACAGCGATGAAGTATGTAACATAAATCTAAATAAAATAAAGCACAAACACAAACAAAGTAATTTAATTCATTCTAATTGTTCCTTAGAAGTACCAGTCACCTTCACACAAAAGCTTAGGAACGTCCTTGTTGAGGAGGGCAACAGCGCCACCTTGCGGTGTGAGCTGTCCAGGCCAGGCCAGGTGGTAGAGTGGCGGAGGAGGGGAGACACCGTGCTCAGGAACGGAGAGAAGTACCAGCTGCGTCAGAGAGGCATGCTCCTGGAATTGAAGGTTCTAGATGTTGAGCCAGAGGACAGCGACATCTACACTTGCATCTGTGGAAACATTGAGACCAGTGCAACACTGACTGTGAATGGTACGTATGGTCCAGCAATGCAGTCGGTTACCGAGACAAGAAACCTCTGGTTGTCTGCAGCTGTGTTGCACCACTCTTCACTGTCTTGTCTTTTAGCTCTTCCCATCACCTTCAAGCAGAAACTGAAGAATGTTCAGACTGATGAAGGCCACAGCATCACTCTGCACTGTGAGGTCTCCAAGCCAGGTGTCCCGGTGGAGTGGAGGCTGGGAGGACAGCTCTTGGAAGATGGAGACAAGTACCAAGTCAAACAGAAGGGCTCCACCCTAGAGCTGACCATCACAGATGCTGTTCCAGAGGACAGTGGTCTATACACTTGTGTCTGTAGAGAACAGAGGACCAAGGCTACAGTCAAGGTGATAGGTGGGTATACAGTACATAGAGCTAAATGGAAATACAGGACATGCTGTAGAGTATATAATTCTGTCTGACCATGAGAATATACAGAAAAAAACATTATAATTTCAATCAGACTATTGTCTGATTGCGTTTAATATGTAGGCTGATTACAGTTATATGTTTAAATGTATCTGGGACAGATAGTAGAAGAAGAGACTGTGAAGGAACATGAAGCGGATGACTGTGTCTTGTGCACAGTGAGGAATTATTATGTTGAGTATTCACGCAGGCTGTCATGACAGACCTCATACAAGAAGGGAGCTCCACCCCTGTCTGTCTTCCACGCCTTTTCTCTCTTGTTTTCTGTCATAGCTAGTACCTCTGTTGTACTGTATGTCTTTACTGCTACGGATGTTTTGCACCCCTCTCCTTGATGTTTTGCTCCTCAGCGGTTCCTGCCAGGTTCACACTGAGCCTGAGGAGCATGGAGGCCCAGGAAGGAGGCAGCTTGACTCTGTGCTGTGAGCTGTCTAAGAAAGGGGTTGCAGTGGGGTGGCGGAGGGGAGATGAGATGCTGTCACCAGAGGTCCATCCAGGGAAGTATCACATGAAAGTTGAAGGCAAGACCGCCGTAATGACCATTCTCAATGTCCAGTCAGAAGATGCAGGAAAATACAGCTGTGTCACAGGAGATGAGAAGACAACCGCCGACATCACAGTCAGATGTATGTTGGATCACCTTGTCACACTTGTGTGTGACAGGATGTTTAATGTTCTGTTTTGACCAATTAAAATAACATTTAGCTACAGTGGTAGCTAGAGTCATGGTCAAAGGGATTCTAACAACACTACCAATGAGATGATATCACCTAGGGGGAGCCAAAAGAAGCTACTAAACAAGTATCGTGTTTCAGTTGCTTCAGTTGCTTTATGTCACCAATCAGAGCTTTATTCTTGAGCGGTCAACATTCAGTGTGACTCCCAACAGGAAATAGCCCCAATCTCCAATGGAGAGCTTCTCTGCTCTCCATTCAATGTCAGCATAGAGTATGTAAACACATCATCATCTTTATATTGTAAATATAATTGTACTGGTATATGATGAATGATATAAGACAACGCCCATGTACACTAGGGCTGTGCCATATAATTTCATCCATGATATATCGCAACTGAATACACATGGTAGGCTACTTACCTAGTAGCTGGGCCCCCAGAATTCTTTGTGCCACTGTTTGTGGCCCAAAAGATAATGTTGAATGTACTATTTTGAGTGTTTTCATATAGTCATTTATATCATTACCTAGTTTTAAGTGTATTTTACCCATCCATAGTACAGTGTCACTCAAAATCATAACATTTAGAAGAACCCACATAACAAAGGTGAACTTTGTTCCACAGCAACAAGTACAATCACTGTATAGATGGTGACTTCTATATCGTCCCTCTCCTTCCACAGCCCTCCCGGTCACATTCAGACGGGAGGTGGAGTGTGTGGATGTGAAGGAGGGAGACAGTGCTGTGTTCTGCTGTGAGCTCTCCAAAGCAGGTGCCCCGGTGGACTGGAGGATGGGCAGAGTTGTCCTCAAACCAGGAGACAAGTATGACATGAGGCAGGAGGGACGGCTCACCAAACTGCTCATCAACAATGTAGAGGAGAGCGATGCTGGCAAATACACCTGTAAGACCACAGACAGCCAATCAACTGCTGAGCTCACCGTCAGGGGTAAGAATAATTGGTTGATTGATTTCTGATTTATTGTACACATTTTATGTGTGTGTGTGAGTATTTATACGTACTCTGTGATACACGACTAAATGCATTTGTTGAATATTTGTTGAAATTGTTCCCAAGTGTATTCAACAGCATCACTTCAAGACAGATAAGAGGTCATCTTCCAAATAACACCATAGAAACAATAGATTTGCTGGGTTGTCAGCACTTGCGTGGTTTGACTGAACCCTACTAGAGAGACTATAGATTCATATCTTAGATGTCACAGTACTTTCTTGTGTACTGTAGATTTACTTCTCAGCTACTTATGACAAACACATAGGATGTTTAACATGTATGTTGTAAGTTGTTCTATATGTCTTTAGCATTAGCATTTGAATGACCTCATCGGTGGTGTTTTGATCTTCAATTTAATAGTAATAATAATAATAATAATAATAATAAACTTTATTTGTATAGCACCTTTCATACACAATGTGCAACTCAACGTGCT
>JAODUK010004870.1:0-10572 GCA_027564635.1 Typhlichthys eigenmanni
TATATACACATATATATTTATATATATATATACACATATATATTTATATATTTATATATATATATATATATATATATATATATATAGTATACATCTATAAACTAGACATGCAGGCATACATATGCATAGTGCACACAATTCTGTAGCTCTACAAGAGAATATATATCAATAACACAGACACAGCACCTGTGCTGAATAACTACAGAAATAGAATGCAGCATATTTATGTACTGTATATAACATATTTATGTTTCCACCATAGATTGATTAAGGTCAAACATACTACTTCTAAGGTCTGTATGTATATAACCAGTGGGGTTATGGTTATTTACCAGCATGGTCTTTCCATTGCCTGTAGGACCAAACAACAGCAGACCTCTGGCTTGAGCCCGCAGTCCTGTAAACAACTAGTGGAAGAGAAAATCACATATGGCTGGTAGAGGTGTATAGAGTAAAGCCTTAAACTACACAAGGCCAATGGCTTGCCTGACGCCAGTGTCATAGCGGGACAAGGCAGGGGGTGCCACAAATACATTGTGTTTAAGGTGGACACCCACAAATAACCACCACTCTTTTTTTTATCCCTGCATATAGACTAGTGATTTGTAGAGCAGTGTACTCTGGTGCAGTGGTTCTCTAACGAAGGGGCCCGTCCCACTACCCCCCAGTGGCGGCGCATAAAAGAAATCCATTAAAAAATGAAAACGAAAATGTGAAGCATCTGGACATTTTCAAACTGAAGTGAAATAGTGTCTCAGCACACGCCTATACCATTAGCATCTCCATCTCATATGATGTAATTGAAAATCAGAAACCTTAAACGCACAGTTTTGACATCTACAATGTCGTTATTCCTTCTCTACCATTGAGCACCATTGCTGCTCTTCTTTGCAAAAAGAAGCAAGTACTGATAACTGCTAAATTACATAATTGTGTTCTTATTTTGAAAAGGTTAAGAACCCCTTTACACATCTAAAGTAATTGCTAGTGATGTAAGATACTGTAGCATTTACACAGCTACACTCATTAAGTTACACTAGAATCTAGTGTAACTTAATGAGTGTAGCTGTGTAAAAACAGCTACCGTGAATCTTTCCGATTCACGATTTCGGGTTAACTGTTAACATGGGATGTCACCTAATCGGGTCTGGTGTTTACATGCGCAGTCGCAACGTACTGGAATTAATGGTAAACATGAATAATGTGACGTGTTCTGCTAGTAAATGGTTAAAACCGTCTAGCTTTTAGTAGATGTACGGCTCCAGATGACGTCTCCGTACTAACTCCCATTCACTTATTTGCATAAGTTGCAGTTGTTACGTCCAGACTTTGTACTGTTCTTATAATAGGCTACATCCATGCATTGTACAGTGGCTGTGCAGATAATTATTTTACCGGCATTACACAAAACTTAAGACAAGGAATGCGCATTTGAACGCAACCAGAAAGTTATCGGTTTAACCGTTTGCATGGTAGAATTCTTCTTTCAATCGGGTCATGGAACGGGTTATACTACCTCTCTGCTTCGGAATTAAATTTCAATCGGGTTGGCCGTTTCTCTTTTCAATCATGCTGTTTATATGGAGCATTTTCTTTCTGGATGGGCTTTTAACCCGATTCCGATCGGAATAATGTAAACGCAGCTATTGATTCCAATTCCTGGAATGCATACTGCCAATGTAACTTCACTAGTGATTGGTGGAGCTGCCTAATGCATATTAAAACGTTACTTCTGAGTATTGATGTGTAGAAAATAACGAAACAGAGGTTGTACTGTATGTGATAGTAAGTCTTGAATACATGACGTACCTCTGGTCTCAGTGCAGGGAGGAAAACAATCTCCTTCAATGCCTGTTTGGCCAAATCCTGCCCTATGACGTCGTCAAACCGCACAAATGGACTGCTGATAAACATACGTACACTAAACATTATTACAAGCTTGATTACAACACACACACATGCAGCATTACAAATAACCACAATTTACCCCCCCCCCCCAACACACACACACACACACACACACACACACACACGCACACAAGGTCGACATAATGTCATTCTGTATTTACTGGTGGCTAACTAAGATGCAACTGGTCAATATGTTGGCGGTGGTAATGTTGGAAAAAAATTGAAAACACCAGTCACCTATGGGTTGCCTAGTGCTAGTGAACTTTGAATGCACATACTTTACATAACAAGATAATATTGGGATAATATCAGTATTTCTACTGTAAATGCTACTTACAATTTAGTAAATTAACCTTACCTTTTGAATGCTTATCAAGCTTATTAATGTACACCACCTGCAGCTTACATTATAAACATTCTGATGTGCATGTAATGGTACCATGGTAATTGATATTCATCATGGATTATAAAGAAGTCAGGAAAATTAATAAATTGGAATGAACATGAATCATCACAAGGCTCCAGACTAAGTTTTTTAACTAATAGCACTGGTGCTCCTTACTGAACATTTTAGGAGCACCAGCACAACCGTTTTAGTTGCAAAGTTTGCAGCCTGGCTGAGAGTACTTTTTGTCTCCCTTTTATTTTTATGATTAAAAATCTCACAGGGAAACTCACCCAGATGTGACACAGACAGACAAGTAACACAAGTTCCATATTGATGATCAATATGGAACGTTTGTTACCGTGCTGATGTCTAAATGCACACATAATCTGATATTGGGGATTAAAATCATGCTGTTCGAAGCTCTCTTACCCGTGAATGATGTTGTTGAGAGGGAAGAAGTCTTTCAAATAAACTATATGTTTCACACACAAATCATGGGCTCAGGTGAACAAATTAAAACACATTTCTGAATTATTTTGCTGTATATATGTAGATTAATAAGCATATATGTGTGAGCTATACAACATACAGTTATATAAAAGCATACCCTTGTACTGGTGTGTGCTTCCACTATTACTGCCACTGGTGCTGTCAATGCTGGAATTTAATAAGCTGTCATCAGTGCTGTCAATCAAAACGCAAAATTACAATCAAAATATTTATATATATATACTACTTATATACTATGCTTTTGTTCAACTGTTTACTTTTAGACTTTATCAGACTGATACAAATAGAGAGGCTAAATGTGCGGCACTCAATTTCTGGAAAGGGGGGATTTTTTCTAGCCTATGCTCTCATCAAATCAATGTATTTCGCAGAGATTAGTTTAGAAACCCTGATGACATTAGCGTTTGCACAGCCACACTCCTGGCGGCCCAATCAGCGTGGGTTATTGAGATGACGTTGAATTAAAGGGTGTTTCAAAATGGTGGTAGAACGATCAAAACACTTGTAGCAACGCAAATTGGGTTAGCGCTGTCCAATAGTTTCACAATTAACCAGAGGTCTACGCCAAGTAGGAGGATACGACTGCGAACACTTCCCAATGGAGAGTGGCCAGACGTATTCACAAAGTGAATACCGTATGGTCTGGTTACACCAGTCTATAATGTTTCACCATTTAATGTAGACTTAACAGGTGTTATGCCTAATTCAGTGTCCTGCCGGATTCAGTGACCCTTTCAAAATGATGTATGTTAAATAAAGCAGAAAAAGTATGAAAAGGTTTGATAGATCTATATATAATATTTAAAAATATCTAGGCATCAATTAACCTTAAAACGACGAGGCTGATGTAGATAAAGTAGATTACTATTCACTTTTTATTCAGAAATCGCTAAAATCACAAGCTTTTTGCAGAGCAAACCACCATCGATATAGTTAACCTTTTATTAACCCTTTCCCGAACTAAAACACTTCGGGAGCGAGACACAAAACGTGCACGAGAAATCACACACTCCCGTTAATAGATTGTACATGATTGGAGGTGGCGCATGCACACTTTCGAAAGGGTCAATGAATCCGGCAGGACACAGAATTAGGCGTAACACCGGCAGCGCGTTCCCTGTAAGTCAATAGGAAGGTCCACGAATTTCACCATAATGTTACCCATTATTTCTCTCTGGGGGCGTTCACGGGTATTTTTAGTATATAACATTAACCGTACCGGTACCAGTGTTGTATCAAAAAGTGATTTCCTGACAGAAAGTGATTTTGCGCGCTCCCGTGGAAGGCAGCCTGTTAAAGCTGAATCGCTATAGTCTACAGCTGCTGTTTTTTTGATCAGTAAATAAAAACGTGCGAATTAATCTGAGTTATTGTCTCCGATAATAGCAAAGTTGTGTCTTTGTGACACTTATGCTTCTTGTAAAAAAAAAATTGTGGCCATATAAATGTTTGCAGTTTTATAATCATTCATGACGATTTATATAGGCAATGTGCTACTATTTACGATGTTTGTGTGTGTGTTTGGTATGTAGACGTGTAATATCATTGTTTATATTTCAAACAAAGTTACTAATGGATTACATATCAAATTAATAAAATATATATTTTGCTATTCATCTTCTGACTGCATTATTTTACCTACTTATGTGCCTTATCATTTAAATAACCAATGCAGTGTTTTTTACCAGTTGAAATCATACATAGCTCATTTCATGAGGGTTATATTACATATATTACCGCGGGAGCGCGCAAAATCACTTTCTGTCAGGAATCACTTTTTGGCGCAACACCGGCACGGTACTGTCTTGAGTAATGTCTTCAGCTTTACCTTTGAGAGTACGGTAACATTTTAATAAAATACATAAAGTTTTGGACAATTACAGTACCGTATTGGGAATAAAAAAGTATAGCCTCTTACCACTGGTCAACAGTCTCTTTGGGGTCATTCAAATTCTCCATATCTTTCACACAAATACAGGCAAATTAGCTAATTGAAAGTCTACAAACAGATGCTGGACATTTATTCAAATGCAACGTTAACATTAATGTGGTTTAAAAGAACGAAAACAATAAAGACTAACTACTATTGTAATATAGCTGCATAGTTAGCTAACTACTTACAGTACTGTAGCGAGAGCTACGGTAACTGCCATGCTATAATGTGTGAAATGTGAACCACACATTTGATTAACGGGGAAGTCTGTTAAATACCGAAAATAAATCAAATGAATACATGTTATCTGTATAAGCAATATACATACAGTACCTTAATGTTTTAGCTCTTAAAAGATGTTGCCTTTGACCTATATCGATGAGAAGAACGCTAACAAAAGCAGTGCATTCGGATGTGTGCGCGCGCGTGTGGAAAAAACGTTACTACTAAAATATACATCAACACAAACAAAATGAAATGTTCCCATCAGCCTCATCATACATGCTATTTATTTTAGAAACAATATAAAAATGTAAAATTATTTGGGAAGTATATACAAAATAAAAATTAATGGGCTGGGGAGTCAACTGACAGTGGAAAAAAGGGTTAAATGTTATAGGCATCTTTGAAGAGATGGGTTTTGAGGAGTTTAGCAAATGAGGTGACTGTGGTAGCATGTTGTGCAGGGGAAGGGTGTTCCAGAGTCTGGGGGCAGAGCAGCTGAAGGCCCGAGCCCCCATGGAGAGGTGGAATGGGGTGACGCGAAGCCCCGTAGAGGAAGAGCTGAGCGATCTGGAGGTATTGTATGCCAGGAGAAAGTCAGAGAGGTAGGAGGGAGCCAGCAATGGGCCTTGTATGTGAGGAGGAGATTCTTGAAGTTGATACAGAATTACAGGAAGCAAATTTAATTTAAACTGAATTGGAGTGATGTGATCTGTTGTCCTTGTGTTTGTGAGGATTCTAACAGCAGAGTTCTGAATGAATTGGAGTCGATTGATTCATTTGACAAAGGTGTGGATGAGGGTTTCGGTCCTTGAGTATAAAAGTGATGGACGGAGTAGGCTATAGATGTTTTTGAGGTGGAAGGAGGATGCCTGGGAGGTGGTTTTGATGTGTGATTCGAATGAAAGAGAGTAATCAAATGTGACAAATTTAGCCTACTTGAACTGCAATGTAGGATTGGCTATTTATAAATATTTTGAGTCACGTTTTTCAGCAATGTGTTCAGGAAATATTTTCTTATGGAGGCACAGGGGCTATTCTAGGATAAGACCTGAGTGGCTCAGTATATGTAGGCATGTTGGCCTATACATAAAAATATATATTAAAAAAAAAGAACTGTATGCTTATATCAATTAATAGGCTATATGTGCATAGGTGTTGTTTTGGGGCTGTTCCCCCAGACCCCCGTTTAAACTAATTTACACTTAATTTCCGGCATTCTTGTGAGTTTAGAGCACCAAATTGTGCATTTTCTGCACCAATTCCTGTGAAGATGGAAATGTCTATTATGTAATGTATGTAAACCGATATATGCTAGGCTACGGCTCACACCATTGCATGGTTTGATATACATCCGTCTCCCCTGAGACCTACGCCTATGTGTATTTGTTTGTCCCACCTGACGGACAAGTTCACAAAATCTAATTACGGGAAAGGGTGGGGGAGGGGGGGGGGGGGAATAGCCTATGCATTTTAGAGGTGCTTGAATCAGTTAACCATCTGAAGATGGTCCATAGAGATAAAATGAAGCCGAAATATGGCCACATTGGTCAACAGTGAAAGTTACTAGACTGTTTTTGGTGGTTTTATTCAAAAAAGAACATTGGCCCTATAAACAGATTTGTCCACATATTCAAATGTATTCTCTGCTGCTAGTCAGTGGTGTTACAACAAACATTTGCTGAGTTTAGGTTATGTTTGGGATTTGTTATAATGGTATATAATGCTGCTTTGTTTGCTGGTTCACTTTCTGTGACAGGTTTGCCAGGTTATTCATTTTATAATGAGAATAAAATGACCACAGTCATGTTCTTCTTGACATAAATAATTAGCAAATGGTTAAAAATTAAGAAAATATATGACAGAAGTAGTAGAATAATAATAGTTGCACAAATTGTGTCAATTATACTTTTATTGTTACTCTATGGTGTGCAGTACATTTGAGATGTTACTATACAGTACACCATGTAACTTATACAGTACATTTGGAAGACTGATTCCGCACGCCTGCATCATCAAATTCAAACTTAAAACTATTGTTTGGTCTTCTCTGGGCTCTTCAGAGCAGCTTCCCTCATGGTGAGATAACCACACTTATTTTGTTTAAACATCTTCAGCTCCATCTCAGTCTGTGTACGCATAGCCTGGAAACACAGAGATTGGTTTAAGAAGTGATCAGGTTTAGTTTAACAATAATCTCAGTCTGAACAGGCTTCAATCCTTTCTCATTTCACTTAATTTGACTAGACCTCTAACCTACCCTTAAACCGCTAATTGGGTCACTAAATCACATTTGGGTGACATTATACTGTACAGAATATATACCAGAGACATTATATTGTATGTACTGTATATATTTATACAGGGTGTTTCAAAATGATGGACCCAATTTGAAATATTTGTACCCAAAACCGCATGAATGAAACTCTTACCACTTGAAAGAGAGGAGTATAGTGTTTACTTCATAACATTTCATAAGTCTTTAAATGATTTGTAACTTGTTGTGTAATTGTAACATTATGCCATCGTAAAATGTACTGCTTTTAAATTGGGTCCATCATTTTGAAACATCCTGTATATATGAACTTTGGACAAACCACTGAGAGGCAAGGTTAGTCATTCTCGAGAACGCTTGCTAACTTTGATCTTAAATATAAGCAAACTCCCTCAGAAGCTCTGCCCCACGAGTTGAAACACACTGCGAAGCCAAGCGGCATTGCTGTTGTGAGTGGTGTGCGCCACTTTGTTTATGTTCCTTATGGAGCCAGGGCTGTGTAAAAATACCACATTATTTTTTCAGCATGCACAGAGAACAGTAAACTAGTGACATGCAAGGAGATATTTGGTGAAATTGACAATAAGCCTGAGATTATTGATTATTTTTGTAAGAGCAGTTTCAGTGCTGTGGTTTGCTCTGAAGATATTTTTTTTTTTTAGAAAAACATTTAATATTAGTTAGATAATATACTTTTTGCCAAATTCATCAAATCTTTCCTTGCAGTGTGTGCTACCATTCCCTATGTACCTATGTGTGCTGAAAAAAATAATATGGTAGTCTACTTCTATACAGCCGTGGTTCCGCACACAACAATATCCTAGACTTCACAATGCTTTCTAATGTGTGGGGTGGAGCATCTGAGGGTATGGTATTAAAGGGGGAAGCATTTTTGTTTTGATTGAGTTCAAATATCAATAAGCTTTCCCCAGAATAATCCACTGTACCTTCAAATGCTAATCAAGATTGAACTGCATGTGAACATGGACATTGCTCCCTGTTAAAAACCTGTTTGCATATTGTACAGGGTTTGACTTATTAATGTGGCTGACTAGAGCTCTGTTAAGGACAGAAAGGGCACAGGTACACAACCTACTTAACTTGTAGGGCAGGACACCTTCATTATTATCGATTATTCACAGTATAACCAACTTTAACCAAAGAAGTATGATCAGTTGTGGGAATGTACAGTATATCTTCCCTGTTTAAAGGCTGGACATATGTAGGATGTTTACCTCCTTACTCATGTGCGTTAATAAGGCCCATACCTCCAGATCTCTAGTGATGGGATGGTTGGGTCCATGGGTGACCATGAGAATGGCATAGGCCTTGCATACCAGGCCATGGCCCTCCTCAATCAATCCTGCATGCCAATGGGTAACTCCTGCTCGCATGGTTGCCATGCCTAGTTGGGCATTGTTGGGGTGGTACAACTTCCTGCCAATAGTTGATGCAAATGTTATAGGGTGTGGCATGTTGCTGCACGTGGTACATTGGGTCCTTTATAAACTAATATAATATGATATACATAATAATATACCTTATTCCTTGTATTTAAAAGTACTATACAAAAAATAAAACTAATTTATTTATGTTTTACCCACCTAATTAAACACAAGGAATGAATGGCCCACTCACGTGTAGCCCCCTACCATCCTGCGGGCACACTCTGCTGCCTCAGAGAAGTGGCGGAGATAGGAGAGCACCTCACTAGCAATGCTTAGTATGTGCAGCTTGTACAGGTGGGTGTCAGCCAGCATGTTCTCCTGTTTCTCCAAGCACTGGCGACACAGCTTGACAACCTGACAGAGGCAGAGGGGTGGGGGCAGAAAAGCACCTGGTGAAGCCAACGGGGTGCTTTCCAGCAGCACTCTTCAATTTGCTAATCGCCAAAGAGTGACAGTTGGCAACATACACTGTAGCATGAAGATGCATGATGGTTAATGTTGAAACCAAAACAACATGCTGGCTTCAACCCATTCCAGATGGAAATTGAGGAGTTTCTCTTTAACTTTTAAACCACATTGATGGTGTTGATCTTGTTTGTACCTCCTGGTATTCACCCTGAGTGCGACACATCTCAATTTTCTCCATGCTCTCCATACTGAAGGCAGTCACTTCTTTGACCAGCTCAGCAGATGGCTGACCGAGCCAAAAAGAGAGATAGAGAGAGGGGACATATGCAAGTCGTGTTAAAGAGAATAAATTACAAAAACACCTCCCTGCAACTCCATAAGGTGCTCCCTCAGAAGGTCCCCCACATTGGGGGCCAGTCTGCACCACTTTGTTTCTTTACCTCCTGTATTTATTGAGTCAGGGCCGTATAGAAAAATATTATTTTTCTTTCAGCGAGTATACAGAACATGTAACTATTGACCGGAAGTTGACAAAAGGTGCATTAGCTTTCAATCACTGACTACACCTTTAACATGATCAAAACTCCAGTGTATCGATATATTCACATGATAAACGGGCTTGGAATAGAAAGACATTATAGGACGTTATCATTAGTTGTTGTGCAAACAGTCATTTGAATCAATATAACAATAATACGTTGTTTTGATTTAGATGCAGTGACCTAAAGCCAGTGTAGAAGCATTAGCCCAGTGTGTTTAGTGATTTGAAAGTAATTTAGAAATGGAACATGCATAATACTGTAGGTTCAGATGGAAATAATTCAGTGCTTCCTACCTAGCCACTGGCTATAAATCAAATAAATAAATAAAGTTATTACAGCAGAAATATTATCAGGAAATTTTTTAAGCATTCAAATGTATGCATGTAATGTATTGTTTGTTCCTCTGATCATGTGTTATTGTAAGACTAAACAGTTAACAGCTTCGGTCCAATATTCACCATGTTGTGGAATTAAAGGGTCATTTAATACGACCTGTATACGACCTGTGTATGCGACCTGTGCATGTGACCTGTGTATGCCTGTCCAACCTAACGCTATCATGTCAGCCCTCACTTTGTTCCTATCAGCGTCGCTGGTGGCCATCATAAGGTCATCCTTGATGTGTTGGCTACAGTGCTGGCAGGTGCAGTCAAACTGGTACTGCTTCTTTAACATCTCCTGACGGTCGGTGGAAAGTTTGAGGAAGTCAATGTAGCTCACAGTTAGCTCCTCACCCTCTGCAATTTTACCCAGGGCACGCAATTCAATCCTGGGATGTGATTGAGAGAACATAACATACATTTGGATATATATAAACTTACAAAATTACCAAAACAATATCTTAGGCCTAATTACTATAAGGCAGGGGTGCCCAACCCTGGTCCTGGAGGGCCCCTATCCAGCATGTTTTAGATGTCTCCCTGCTCCAACACACCTGA
>JAODUK010004871.1:0-26638 GCA_027564635.1 Typhlichthys eigenmanni
GGTACTTAAACTCCTTCACTTGGGGTAAGGACTCATTCCCCACCTGGAGTAGGCACTCCATCGGTTTCCGGCTGAGATATATATCCAAGTTATTTATACATCGGTTACATATGCACAATTGATAATATACAGGCAAATTTAACAAACTACATGGCCTACAGTTTGGGAATGATATGCTTTAATAATGATCGGCTAAGTAGCCTAATTGTTTTCAAATATATATTTTAATGAACGTCATAGTGGCATGGAGGGATAATTGCTCATGAAATTCTCTGACTATCCCACTATGAAAATAAGATTATTTCATTTTGTGCACCAGGTTAATCCAAGAACAGTCTTCATTCATCCAACCATAAAATCACTAATTGAAATATGCTAAAAAATATAGCATGCAGCAATGTGTTCTTGCCATGGTGATCACACAATTATAGGTGGATGCATAATTACTTATTTAAATAAATAAACAGGGTGTGGTGCACACTTACAAAACATATTCATTGTTACTATTATATAAACAAAATATAAGTTGACAAAACATCGGATACATTTGTATCTTTGTTAAAATATTTAATATTTTATTGCTACTGTAAATGTGTTACCCCAGTGAAACCAACAGCATAATATAAAACCCCTTGGATTTTAATAGAGCAGCCCTACTGATTGCTGAGGTAATTGTTTGTATGACTGCTGTGTGGGATATGCATCTACTGACTAATACTGTAAGTCGCTTTGGAAAAAAAAGGTGTCTGCTATCCTGTATGCAAATATTTACGTGCTGAAAAATTAATACAATGCCAGTTTTATACAAGTGTCAAAACCTGCAGTTAATCGAATGGTCACTTGAGGCTGGATGCAAAAGAGTAAATTCCCATAGACTCTCATTACAATGTTTGACTTTACAGTAAACATTTACAGCCTCGCTAAAAAAAAATCAGTTTAGGTCTCTAGTTGTTTAATAACTCATCAGTTAAAAATATATTAATGTATATCATAATAAATAGGGGGACGTTACAGGTGGAGTGAGGTACTTTTTATTTTTTATTTTCCAGCATAAATTTAATTTATTTTTGACTGACATGTTACTATTTATCTAAATCAATACTTTATTGGAATTATGCATTTACAACTCTTTTACACTATAGGACTACAATCAATCCAACATCTGAATATTTGTCAAGGAATAATCAATTGTAAGTGAACATATCAAAATACTTAAGGGTTTTATTAGCACGGTGTTCGAATCCGTTCTCGAGATAAGCTATGTGTGACGTCACGAAGGGCTTGTCCATTTATATATACAGTAGAAACACTGGTTTGTCCCTCAGGTTCATTGACTGGGACATGCCTAAATATCATGCTTAAAAAACAGTGCAGTTGAGACTTGTGAGCAGATGGTGCCGTCCAAATGTGAAGTTACACCATGCAGCTTCAAATGAACCGTGCCAGAATTGTGTGTTAGGTGTGCATGTGAACACAGCTAAAACTTGTAACCAGCTCTGTTATAATTCCATTAGACTGCGGACTAAATCACCACCACGATTTTCTCTTACTTTAATACTCTACACCTAACAGTGCACTCACTTCTCATGCATGTAGATATACACGTATGTGCGTAAGTGCCAGTGTAAAATATACAGCACTGTCTTTCTTAATATTCTCACAAGGAGTCTACATAATTAGAGTTTGGCGGTTATTGGTTTGGTGCGCACATGCTATGATGGGTATAATTATTCATGTAGATTAATTCCCCTGTGGGCATTACCTGGATGGGAGTGTGTGTGTGTGTGTGTGTGTGCAAGGCGTGTATTTATCTTCAAACTAAGGTACACACATATCTTTGTAAAGCATGATATTGCTGAAGTATGTAAATCCTCCTCAACTGGTTTACATCTGCTACAGTGATGCGTGAAGATTGCATGTCACGCTATATGAATTAGTAGCCCACAGCAACTTCTCTGAGGTCTCTGAACCGGTCAGCCGGTCTTAACACACTGATATAATGTGGATTTATAGGCACACGTGTCATGTGCTTTCATGTTTCAAGGAACTGGTTTGACCTAAAATTCTCAAGTACACCAGACTAGTAGCCTTGTTTAGAACAGTTCAAATCATAGCTCAGCTATGGTACTTTCTGTTGCTACGGTGATGGTTCACATACAAAACTTTCTGAGAATGCCTAATGATTGATTCCCATCACTTATAAGTAAAGTTATTTTATTTTTCGATGTAAAAGTCTGTAATTACAGTAGTGGAGCTGTACCGTGAAATGTTGTATATATAAGATAGCAGCTGTTGCTGCTTGGGTCAATTCCTTCACTGAAATGAGTTGCAGGAAACATCACAACTGGATTTCTCTATATCACTCTGTTTGATTCCAAACCAAAGAAGCCTGGGTGGCTACAGGCCTGACCAGAGATGGAAAATAAAAGGTTTCACTCCACTGAACAGTCTTGTAAATGCAACACCACCCCGTTGTTGGGAGTTCCTCTCACCCTTCTGAATGAAAGACTAACAATACAATGACATTTCCATGACTTGTGAATAATATAATGAGTGGTGCGTTTAAGAGATGCGGTGTGCTTAAATATTTAACAACAGATGCTGTTGTGTTCTTTAAACTTGTTCTGGGCGTCTACAGTATGTCACTACCCAAATTAGCCTTTGCCTTCTCTTTGGTTTTTAACCTGATTTGAGTTGTTTTCTTTTATCCGCTATCTCTTAACCTCTACCCCTCTACTCTCTCTGCTGAAATCCATTCATTTTGAACCTTAACCCACTTTTACAGTGTATGGTTTCATGTTTCCGTTCTTATCTACCCATCACCCCACCCTTTTCTTTATCTTTCCTTGAAGTTTGCATGGAATTATGGGATCTGTGTAAGCACGAGCCGTGGGCGATGTAACTTTCCCCTATCACACGTGTTTGTTCATGGATGGATGATTCCTTGTATAACACTTCAACTCTGTTTAAAGGGGGAATCAGAGATTATTTAGCAGATGTTAGAGAACCCATGCTGTTTTGATTTCAAACACCAGCAACACCAGCAACCCACCGCACCTGAAACAGGTGAAGGCAACCAACACCTCCCTCACCTGAAAAAAAAAGTGTGGTGCTATACAGAGTGGGACAAAATGTCAAACTGTCCCCTTAAAGTAATGTTCACACTTCCATATCCTGTTTTTATATTTACTTCAATTCCATTTGCTAAATGCCTATATAACTAAATTTGGTTACAGTGTAGCTAAATAAGCTGGGCAGTACTTTAACACAGTCACTAGCATTAATGTTTATAGTTAGCAGTAGATTTGTACTTGAAATGGTCATACGTAAAGTTCTTCCATTATTGACCTGTTTGCCTTCCAGTGTTGGGCAAGTTACTCAGGAATTGTAATAATTTACTATTTACTTATTACTCCTTCAAAAAGTAATAATATTACTTTACTCTTTACTGGGTATTAAAAGTAATTAGTTACGTTACTAGTTACATTACTATATTACTTTCACAATCACTACCCTGCCTCACGCCTTCTGAAAAATTACAATCTGTGTAGCCAGCTCATTTTAGTATTGAATCCTCTTTGTTAGAACAATAATTAACCTTAGGAGTCAACAATCAGCCAAAGTGAAAACATTGCAGCCTCTCAAACCAGATGATTGGACATGTTGGCTGACCTTTTATCCTCAGTGAGGTCATAGCACGTGGGTTACCTGTCTGCCAGACTGACATTTGGCCTGTATGAGAATACAGTATATATGCAGCATATACTGTACTGTGCTATATCAGCAGCCAGCAGATACAGTCACTTGAGTCCCCAAGCACAATGACAGGGCTCAATCTTTTTGTGTGCCCTGTGCCCACACACCACTTACACACAACATTACCAGTTCTAATGGAGTATTGGATGTCTCGTGTCATTTGGATTAAACTGAGTCTAAATTAATAAAGTGATATAAGGTAGGGCTGAAAACTATTGTTTACCCCACTGTCTCTCTCAGCCACTCTTGCACAGCTATATAATGGGATGCAATCGTAAATGGACACAAGCATAATATGTGATATACCTGGGCTACCATAAGCTATCGAATTAGTTTGACATTTGATACTGTAGGAACTGATAGTGTGTCAGTCATGGCTGCTATCAGTTTGAACTCCACCAACATTTTAGTTTTAGGTGGAAATAAAATTGAATAATCTCTAATCATTATGTTATAGTGCACATCACTTATCTCTAAGATGATTAGTAGCCAAGATAACTATGTTTATGTAACACCCAATGCAGAATCAAGATAAATGCAGAGTGTATTTAACACCTGAAACAAACATCTAACCATGCACCCTCAAAATAATATGTCTATGTCAAAGATTTTTCGCTATTGTTCAAATAAAAGCTTTTAAACCTGATGAACCAGCACAATGTTGAAACTGCCCTGTACCAACATACTTGTATGTAGTGATGTGCTATGGCTGGGCCACATCATTCATTCACAATTCCGTGCCATATAGCAAGTGACCTAAAACGTGCATGTGATCATAAGAGGTTGAGTGGCCCATAAAGGTGACCATACAGTAAGCAGCCTACACTGCAACTATGTACAGCTCGTTGGCGACATATGTTCTTTGAATAAATGAAAAGGAAAAATCAAGATTTTTTGGAAGGTCTTTGTTACACCACGTGTCAGCTTGCTTAATTCAAATTTTTAATGTGACACTTGCCCTTGCAAAATCCTTCACCCTGACATGCTTTCCCAAAAACAACACTATTGACTAGACAGCAAATATCTGACTGACCGTGGCTGGGACTTTAACTTACACGAACTAATTTTCTCTTTCTTTTTTTTCTTTTTTTTATCTGGCAGACAAAAACAAAGTGTGTCGAAACTACATCTCCCAAACGAATGGAAGCGTTGGTACATCTGACTGTGACACGACAGCCAGACAGCCTTCATGTTCCTCTTCGAGCGTTCTGATTGGCGGACTGACGCTCATTCGAGGAGCGTCACGCACAGAATTGGCTACGACGTCATCGCGAGGTCCGGTCTAATCTAGCTGCACTCCGCGGTACAACACAGTCAGAGAGAAACCCTGGTCGAGTCTAGACCACGTCTACGACGTCCCGTCAACTTTTTGGCAGGTCACAGAATAACACCGCGCAGAGGACAGTGAAGACTTCAGCCGCCCGTACAAGGTGAGTTGTGTTGATTACGATTTGATCTGCGGGGTATTTTCTATTTGATGTTTTATACTTGTATACGTGAGTGCTATAATGCTATAAAGACTTCGCCAGCGCCAGAGTTTAAGCCGTAGAGATCTATACTGTAAATCTATAGAGATCTATACTGCAACCTGCCAGCTAGCGGCTAATTCGGTCAAAACAACAGAGGAGCGTACGGTAGTCTGCTAACCAATGATAATGTACGGTATGGTACCGTAGCTAGCTCTTCTCTTCTCTGGTGAGACGCGTAAAGTCGGTCAGAGGCAATATCGGGTATTTATGAAGGTAGACGGTTTGGTTTCTCAGGGTGTCCAAATACACCGGATCAAAGCAAGAGTTGTGGAGCTTCTTTGAAATGTGGCAGCTCCGCTACGGTAGTCTGTAGCGGACTACGGTACTGTAGCCCGTGGGCTAGCTCCGTGTAAACAAACTGTATTTCTAGCCTGCCGTTGGGATGCAGTGTTCTCTATCTACATTTGGCAGTACAGTACGGTACACCTTGTCTATTTAATAAACGTTTTGGCTTTACGTGAAAACCTGTCTATACAGATGTATGCTTTGTTTCAATGTGTACGTTTAGTGTGTTAAAAGTGTACACATTGTCGCTGTCAGTCAGTACCGGTAAGGCTTCTATCGTGGATGAGTTTAGGTTTTTCTTTGTCTTGCTGCCTCACTGGTGGTGTTCACGGACACAACACGGTCTTTTTTCTGCCTTTGTGTACGAATGTTAAACTATCTATTTTATGTTACCCATGAGGCAGAATATTATTTTTGCTACCATATTCATATCTAAATTTACAATTTATTCGTAGAGATTATTGTGCTTTTTGCTGCCACATGTCTAGTTTAAGTGTGAATGGCTTAGTTCTATGTTGAAGGGTTAAATACACGTAGTGCTGTTTTTTGCACTTTAGTCTATAGGCAGTGATGTGCTTATTGAACTATATCCTTCTGTTTTTAATCCAGAAGTCACATAAATGTTTATTGATCGTCACACAATGCTGAACACTTGTGCTGACTAAGTCATTCTAAGGGGGGAAAAAGTTTTGACCAGCCACTTTTAACTAGACATCCAATTTTAAGGGTAGAATGGGACACATGTTCCACATTAATCTAATTACTTAATTTAACATGGTATTTGAGGTTTATGCACTCACCTACCTGAGTGCATTTTCAGTAAACCAAAAAGCATTAGGTCATCTCATTATTATTGCGTGGTGTGTGCAGCTGATACACCATTTGTGTTAAAGGAAAACTTTGTATCTGTACATATCGCCAAGTGATCTGCTAGCACAAGGTTACTCCATAGATATAACATTGTATATTGGAACACATTTATGATCTTGTCCAGCATACATGTTTGACCTTTTTTACACATTTGCCAAACAAAGATCACAGGAAAGACATTTATAAGGTTTTTGTGAATTAAGTTTGTAGTGTTCGGTGTACCGGTAGTTCCTTTCAGATATGTATCATACGAACATAATAATAATAATAATAATAATAATACTGTTTACAATGTGGTCATAACATTACTAATCAAATTTTCATTACTTTAATTTGCTTTAATTTCACTTACAGCCACTTTGGACTTACAAAAGCACATTGAGGCATTATGTTCCAGTTGCCTGACATCAACTTGTAAAGTAAAAAGTACATTACCATTTTACTCACAAGACTCAAAGTGCATTGATTTCCAATTTATGACCAACAGAAATATAAATAATTGGCATTCAAATTGTATAAATTATTCATGAACATTTATTTGATTCTCATCCACTCTATTAGATACAATAAGGCAACTCTTGAACAGCGGGCCATATTTTCAACGGACTTGGAAGTAGCACTTAATGTAGAGTCCTAATGAAGTGATTATTTTACAGTGAGGCAGGCAGCCTAACTGCTGAACTTAGCTTCCGAGAATAGTGGAGTACCGTCAGTACTGATTGATCATACAGGAGTAAAACATCCTTGCTCCCTCTTCTCCTGTGTCTATTTACTTTGATTTCTATTTGTAGACTTTCTGTATTAACACACTTTTATTTTCTTCAATTTTTTTTTCTTTTTTTTTGCATTGCAGCACTGTCTGGCCCAGATAAATAAGCCTGTTACCACAGAAGTCACTTTGCCCATAGGCAAGGCCATAAGATGTAAGCTTCTTATGGCCTAAATGCTTTCTAGCAGGAATTGCATCTGCAGCTTGGGTGTGTGTGTGGCCTTTGTTCACGTGTTAAGTTTAAATGCCCAGGTATACTTCCTGGATGCGACCTTGTGTAGCACGGACAAGCCCTCAGGCTGTTCTAAGTGCCTTTTGAGCGTGTTTGCAATTTCTGTGTGCAAGACCATGCCAGAGTACATTGGAATTCAGTGTTTCCTCTATGATCCTCTAAGCAGTGGGGGGGTGGCGTTTATACCTGGGTTGTGCGTGCGGCACATCCCTACGCTGGTGGACAGAGTGGAAATTAATAGTTAATTAGAAAAATCTAAAATCAAATGTATTTAAAAGACCTCCTGGATGTATGTTTTGGTTCTATTGGAGGGGGATTGATGTTTGGGAGGGGGGGGGTAAAGGTAAAGCTACCTAGCTAAAGGAATAGAACAGAACCTAAAAAGACCTAAAGGTTCCTGTAGATCAACTTCCTTTCTGTCCTCATCACATTTTTTGTTTGGAGCAGTAACCTCCAATGTGGCACTGCAGGCACTATTCATGTCAATGATACAATAACACATTTAAATTAATCTATAAACCCCTGCTCTTTTACTAGCTCATAGCCTGTGTTTCAGTAATATTTCTGTTCATGTTAAAAACGTAATGCACATTCAAAACATTGAACTTTGAGCCCCTCCACATCTTATATTGTTGGCAATTAAGCCATTTTACTGACTTTTATTAAACTTACCGGGCAAAGTATTGAAATTAATGAAATGATCTTGGATTCTGAATGAGATTCAAAGACTTCCCACTAAAATGTAACCGCAATAAATGCACAAAGGGACTTTATTAGTGAGTGACGCACATAATCATTTATCCAATCAGAGGCAGAGAAGGACGGGTCATGTTGTGGACATACTAAGATTTGTAACATTGTGTACCGGGGCACTCGTTTTTTCAGTTACTGTTTTCTTGCATGTTTTGATCGTGGGTTATTGAAGCCAGAATATTCGATTGGTTTGATGTTTGCACCAGAATGACAACCTGTTGTGTTAATTTAGGCCTACTGTTTGGCTTTTAAAGTTAGTGTACAGTGTAATAAATTTGCATATTTGATGTTAGCTAAGTTAAAGTTACTTGACACTCAAATTGTTACTTTGGCTTTCGCTGCTGTGGCTGGAATTGAGGCAATATGTGCAGGTAGGTTACAGTATAATCACCATTAACAATTGTTACAGCAATATTATAACTTAAATGGTCTAGTATTTTCAGGTAACTAGCTTATACTGTATATTTAACTAGTTTACTAAGTTAAGGTAGGCTACCTTTTTGCAGGTCATCATGCACTTTGAATTGCAGAGCTTCTGAATTGCACACTTTTGATTTGCAGACTGCCACAGTTCACACTTGTCAGAGCTGTCTTGAACTGTGACACATTCACACATTCTCTACTTACAGAGAAAATCGGATATGCTTTATTAAGTTTTACTGAAACTTATGTTTGATTCTGCCATGATGCAGCACCACAGCTGAATGAAAGCAGAGGAATCACTGCTCACAAGTTCATAACCACATTTGTCTTCTGGAGTCTGGAACTGCTGCAATTCATAGTTGGAGTTTTTATTAAAAACTGATGGGGAAAAAATCACACATCGTTAAAACAAAAGTGCAGTCAGCCAGTTTGCAATGATGACATGCTTCAGTTGAACTACTGCAATTTGTTTAACACTAACAAAGCAGTTGTAGCATGCAATGACATCAGGGAAATGTTCTGTCAGAGGGATTGTGCTAGACCGTTGAATCACTAAACCACCTAACTGCAAAGCCTAGGCAGATTTGTGAATTATAACATTTAAGATATTTATTTAGTTGGGGCAAGGACAGTGCATTTAGCTTTTTTTTATTCATTTGTTTTATTTATTTATTAGCATTTAAAAAAATGTTACTGGTCGTGATATCAAATTTAGAACTGTATCACCAAATCCTGCTAAACATTTATCCTTAATACATGAGAGCAACCACATTAACTATTTCATGTAATGCTAGTTCTATCTGTTTAACGTTGTGTGATTCTTTATGAAGTGTAAAACCAGATGTTGCCGAACAGACCTGTGGTGATTCTCTTCTCCCGTCACACTTAATGAAGGCAATGTAAATGTCACACTGTCTGTCCTCAAATGAGTGTTTGTTCTAATGTTTTTTAATTAAGACTCCCTCAGTTGTATCTTTCTCTTTTATAATACAGCATTTTGTGATTGCTTTCAGCTTAAGAGAGATGGCACACCAATGCCATCATCTGTTGGTTAGTTGGTTAGTTGGTTTTACACATCAAATCAGGAATTTGACAGCACTGAAGGAACATATTCCTTCCTCCATTCCTGTATTTCAGAGTTGTGTGTGAGAGTCACTGGGTCCGTCTGTTCCCTGGTGACCTAACTGTCGTGGTACAGCATTGAGTTACACATGCGTCTGCCAACAGTCTTATGATGGCGCGATACAGACAAAGAAACAATGTTAGCCACACACACACTTCTCTCACGTCTGTCAACACCATCTGTTTTGAATGGTCCGGCTTCTACCTATGTAGAAGGCATACACTGTGTGTGTGTGTGTGTGTGTGTGTGTATGTGTGTGAGAACACTTGTTTGTTTCTGAAATCTCAGAATTTAGAGTTGACATATAAAACGGCGTGTGAGAGATGGATGTCGTGTGGCTGTGCGTGGTGCTTATCAGCAGTGACGTTTACAGGGGTGTAACCATTCTCCGAATCCATGTCCACTGATCGGTTCAGTCGGACCTCAATCTTTTGTCTTCCGGAACCGTGACACGAGACCGTGGAAGTTTTGTTTTGTGGTTTTGGTCTTTGTTGCAGAACTGTTGCACTACTGTGCACAAGGGAGCGTGCATGTGACATTTATTTCCCTTGAATGTTGTAACCGGACCCGGGTCAAACCGGACCAGCAGCTAGTTCTTGGCATAGACTTTACACCAGCATTGAGCAGCAGAAGGCTGGGAATTGGTCCGTTGGGACTGAACTCACAAAATGTCAGAGAGGGCCTAGTCCAACGGAAAGTGTACCACGTTGTCCTCAATGATCCTTCAACCCACCCCATTTGGATTCCCGCGATTAAACCAAATGCTATCAATATTTGTTGTGTGTGTTCATATTCCACTATCTATACCGCAGTTATAGGTTATGGGTCTGAAGTCACAATCTGTTTCTCGGCATGCTGTCACCAGTTATGTGTCTCAGACGGCAGTTTTAAACCATGTTAATTACTACCTAGATACAAAGAGTACTTTTCAGTCAGACAGCCAACATGTCAACAGAACTGAGTTCTGTGTGAAAGACATTTAAACATTTAAATTGAACTCTAACCCACAGAAAATACACGTGGGTAATTTTATACATACATACATACATACATACATACATACATACATACATACATATTAAATCACATAGGCCATTAGACAATTTCTTTTGTAGTATTTTGCTAAAGGAATTTCTATGACATAATTGTTTAATGGTGTACAAAGACAGATTGGCACACTGTAAAAGACATATCTAAGCAGCAGTCTTATCTGAAATATAACATTGACACTTGGAGTTCAATGTGCCAAGTATGTTTACACAGCTGTGTAAAGTGTTTGTATAAATCATCCAAGTTTGTACTAAATACTGAAACTATATACAGTATGTTAAACAACAGAACATGCCAACTTCACCTATAGGGCCATGAAAGTCTCAATGTGTTTGGCCTGTGTGAGAGTCACTGGGTCCGTCTGTTCCCTGGTGACCTAACTGTCGTGGTACAGCATTGAGTTACAGATGCAACTGCCAGCAGTCTTATGATGGCGCGATACAGACAAAGAAACAATCTTAGCCACACACACACTTTCATATAGCTATTCAAGCTGTATAAACCACCTCTGGTTCCTCATAAAAATTCAAATAACTCTCCTGTGTTGGGTAAACAGAGAGATTTACATCAGTGCAGTGGCAGTTTATAATCTGGTCAGACAGGGTTTGTGTTCTTTTCTTCTCCATAGACGAGTGCAGCGTGAAGAACAAGTTGGGGTGTTGCGCAATAAAATTTACTACAATTTGTTCAAAATATAGTCTTTATAATATTTAACAAGCTAGTCAGAGGCATTGTGTTTACCGTATGTTGCATTTTATACTGTATTTGGGCTTGTGCTTGTTTTAATGGACGTTTTTCACAAAAGGTGTCATTTATTAGCAAATATCGACAGAAAACTATTTATTTTTGTCAATGTCAATGGCCAATGATTCATTGTCAATGCCAGCCAGTCCAAACACCCCAATCAAATGTAAATGTAACATCAAGCCTAGGGCTGGACGAAACCGAAATTCAGAACATCTAACGTCATTTTTGTCGGTTTTCTGGGAAAAAAAATATTCCTGTTCAATCGAGCGCGAATAGGAGGACGCATTTTTTTACAGATACACCTATTTGTCCAGACCCGGACACTCGTGACAATCCTCGGCACCTCAATAAACCTCACCATCTACTGAGAAACGCTGCTGTTGTAACCACCATTGGTATCAACCGCGGCAGATTTAAATCGAAACTACATTTCACGTCAATGGCTCGTAACACGGCAGCTCAGGTGGTGTCACAAACATTTATCAGAGCAGAACAAACTCATAATGCGTGACAGACAACTTATTATATACTGTAGCAAGGTGGGCTTTCTAAAAACCTACTATTAATCTATCTGCCCATTGTAGATATGTTGCAGTATTCAAAGCAATTAGGTTAGCTTTAGGGGCACTGCCTCCCTTCGTGGTAACGTCTAAGCTAAAGCGATGTCAAGTCAACTCTTTCAATGAGACATTCCTACGGAAATACAATTTCTGGTATAATAGTGCGAAACTATCACAGTAGACAAAAATGTAGAGAAAGTGAAATTCCAAATGCTTAATGATAAACATAGCTGCTGCTTATACAGGATAATACAGCAGGGTACGCCAACTTTTGCCTGTCAATATATTTATTTTTAAGCTAATAATTATGTCTCCATGTATCTTTAATTATGTAATGTTTTAGCCCATTGCTAGCAACACTTATATATCAAGATTTTACAAATATATGTTTTTACATAAGCTGCTGAATACTACTGTGAGTAACCATGTGCATTTCTTATTTATAGTTCTATGGTGCATTCAGTGACTCTGCCCATCTAGTCGGCTGAATGGAAGCATCATGGAGCAGAACTCAAACAAAAGCAAAACAAAGGCCAAAAAAATTGTTCATTAATCGTAATCGAGGTACAATGTTCAATTTATTGTGATTTTGATATTAGGTCAAATAGTGCAGCCCTAATCAAGCCACAAGCAAGAGCAGGTTATGACAGCTTTCATGATGCTAGTATGCATAATATGTAAGCAATGACAAGATTCTGCAATGCCCTTCTTTCAGTGTTTAGTCCGAATAGTATATATTTTTGGTCTAATTAAGTTTGAGTGGGCTTTGGTTTAATACAGGTAAACAGTCTGTGTGGAGAACAGCAACATACATTGGTCATAATGCAATCTTAAATCATAAATGGCATTTGTCTGGTGCCGATTTAGCATTCTAATAGCATTTTAGACTATTGGAAATAATATCTGTTTAAATGTATTGACTGAATTCATCTCCAGCTCCATTCTTGTGTTTCAAATATAATAGTCCGTAACTCCTGAAAAACTGGCCCTTGTTGCCGAATTAGATAGCTCATTGCTTCCGAGATTGTACCAAAATGAATGAATTAATAAAAATAATCAATTATTTTGTTTTAAATTATGGTGGGGGTTCAGTGTACTAGTAAGCATCGTCATACTTATTAATGACAAAATCAGCAGTTTTTAGTCTCCCACATTGCCCATGACCTCTCACCTAATTTCCATAATTTCCAAACAGTGTTTCAGTCAGTAGGCAGAGCTGTGTATTTGACATATTTAGATGATGTTGCAGAACTGGTTTAGTGAGTCACACCACCATCTGTCATGCCGTTGCAAGTATCCACCTTCCCTATTCACTTTCTCCACTGCCTCTCTGTAGCTGTGTGCGTCCAGCCTGTCTGTCCACCTCGTTCCTCTGCCATGCAAACACTCCCCAGCATTAGATGAGAGAGAACTCCCTTCTATCTAACCAGCAGTGGTGGCTCACCCACACAGAAGCACGCGCTGATTGGTGTTGCATTAGGTGAATCCAAATAGGCCAGCAGCATTGAGGACAACTCTCATAATACTTGGGTGCCTGCCTGCCAAAGTGGCTGCTGTAGTAGATAAAGTTCCAAGTCACAGCCAGTGTTTGGCTGGTGGCTTGCAGACACTTCTCCAACCTAAAAAAAAAAAAAAAGAGAGATTGGGAAGTAGAACTGAATATTAAACCCATTTGTGCACAGTTCCTCTTGTCTCAAATGGGCTCAGAATAACTTACAGATTTTAATTATGTCAATTCAAAAAGTAATTTCACGTCGTTTCTGCAACCACAGCCTGTCTCAAGCTCCTCCACACTGCTCTGCTCCACAGAACTTCTGTCCTCCTCCTCTCTCTCTTTCTCCATCTCTCTCATTCACAAGGGGCAAACGCATGAGGTTGCTATTGACATAGCTTTTTCGGTCTTTCATTCTTCTAATTCTTTACTTGCTTCTGATCTCCCATCTTTCAGCAGGCTGACGTCCACCCAACTCTCTACAGCTTGGTGATAAATTCCTTGATTGTGATATTGCATACGAGAGGTTTAGTTTCCTCCTAGTTGGAGTGAAGCTTGAATCATCCTTTCAAGCCTTGCCATTCAGTGAAACAATTAGCCTCTCCTAGCTAACTCAGTTTGAAGCTGCCATGACGAGCTCATCTCAATAAATACCACCTGCTCATTCAACGAGAGTACATTGTTCCAATCTTATTAAAACCTCATTAAAATCTCCTTACTCATCACATCCTAAATTCACCCCAAGCACGTGTTTTTCTGAAATAGGGAAGCTCATTCTGCAAGTGCCATGGGTAAATGGAATAATAATAATAGTTGATGACATGCCGGTTTTACAAGAGCCAGCTGGTGGTATTTAGTAACGAGTGGACATTTTTGTTCAGGTTGAAAATGGCTGCATTCATCACAGCATAATGTCATTAATTAAAATTATGTCATTTTGAAATAAAGGTCTGCATGTACGGGTATTTAGACTATACTGGGTCTCTTTATTTTTTAAATTTTAATTATAAGGATGCAATGACCTTGGCCGATAACAGATTTTCTGAAATCCTGACTTGATACATGCATTTCAGTCTGGTGTGAGCATTCTAATTCTCTAAAGTGAGCTCACAATTAAACAGCCTGCACGTCTGGGAAACAGACGTGCAAACGACGTGCAAAGAAAACAACGATGTGCAAAGAAATCTTTGGTTGTGGGGGAAGGAAGGGGGGGGGGGGGTGCAAACGACGAACATACTTAATATTTTAGGCAAATACCGGTACTGTACTATGAAGATTTGTGCATCCACCGATAACAGTACATAGTCCACCGTGACTGTCAAAAACAATCTTGTTACGTTGACAAAAGTCCTTCAAATTGGAACAGTGCACCGACAGAGGTGTCCCTACAGCCAAGCTGGTTCTACAATCATCTTGTGCACTGTAGGCATACAGCTGGAACGCAACAATCTGAAGCAGTAGCCTAAAACACAAACCATCACTTTGTTGTTTTACGTGAGTGTTGTTCAACCCACAGCCTATATGGTCAGCCCAACTCCTCCCCGTTGTGTAACCTGCTGTTCAGTCCACTGCCGTTCGCATTCACTGTACATGTAGCAAACGTTCCTCCACCACCCTGAAAGCAGGGATGGTCTGGCCAATATAATTATTGCCCAATTGCAGTTCTTCAATATTTTTCAGTCTTGTCTCGTCCAAGTTTTTCACAGTCTTGTGCAACACTATACTGGCCTAATATCACTGGAGGTCGAACAGCTTGCTCAAGGTCACCTTGCGGATCTGGTCTTCTAAACTCCAGAAGTGTGTATGCGTATGTGTGTGTGCAGCGCGCGCGTGCGCTTACTAGTACAGAACGTTTCATACCATGCATTATCTTGGACGACCAATACCTTTCCAAAAATGGATTACATTTGCAGGTTCTCATTATTGTCTGCTTATCAGCACCACACAGAACAAACTATCACAGCAGTTTCATTTCCCTGCTAACTGCTGGTCGGACAGGGACAGTCCATAGGCCTATTGTCTGGAGAATCCACTACTTCAGCTATAAAACACATCAGAAGGACATTTCCTCTATTCTCCTTACCCTTCCTATAGGATTTGCAGCCTCCTCCCACTATCATGACATATCCAACGTTATACAAAGAACAATGTGATCAAAATCACTGGACGGCGTATTTTGGTACTAATGCATCAGATGAGCTTTCTTGCTATGTTAATTACAGCTTCTAGTATGTGTCTCAAATACACACCCATGTTCTTCACCTGGGTTCAAAGGTTTGCTGTGCATTGACTAGTGTGGACAGTGGAATTCCACCTGCACATGCATGGACAGGGCGTGTCCACTAGGAGTTATCGCTTCTTAAGGGTTCGCCTCTAGATTAGATATTCCGTTTAGATAGTCCGTTTATAGTACATGAGGGTACATGCAGATGTGTTCTGTTTTAAGATATGACGAGACTGGATTGACTGTGGAAGGGTGTGCATGGTCCTTGGCTAAGGGTAACAGCTGATTGCTAGGGGGCTAGTCCAGAATTAGAAACTGTGCTTTGATGCAGTGTGTCCATGCTATGTTGTTGTCCAAATGTTCCCTGAGAAAACTATCCTAACTATTGGTGGTCTGTTGTTAAACTCAGAGGTTAAAGCTTATTAATCAAGGGTTTAATATACTATGTCTTTATAATTCCCTTTGTGTGTGTGTGTGTGATGCTGTTTGTAGTAATAGAAAAGAAGGAAGGGCTAAATTAAATGGTCCACTGCAAGGGCAGGTTCACCTTGACCAATGGAGGTGCTTGAGTGCCTGTGTCAGCAAGCGTGTGTGTGTGTGTGTGTGTGTTTAGGAGGGATTGAGTTTATAGTGGTGTTACCCATGTTGACGTTTAAAAGGTACATACACACGTTTCATTGTATAGCAAATGAAGAAAAGTTTATTCCCTCCCCCCATACACACTTTTTATGTGTGAAATACATTTTTCCTGGCCTTGAAGCCTTTCTGTTGCCAAGCAACTCCCCTCGACAGACAGATGACAGCTGTTTGTACAACAGATGCAGCGTTGTCTGCCTTTGATTGGATTTATTATTTTTCCTTCCCTTGTTTTTTCTCTCCCCTCAATAACGTTGTGCTGTAAAATAGGCCAGGTTCACTCACATGTAGCCTACATCTACAATGTACAGTATCAAGGCCATTTCGCACGACTTACGTACTCTCATATAATGCAGGTGTCACCAGAAGGAAAGACTTGTAGGAGTCAGGCCTCGTCAGCTCCAGTGACAGGTCATGGATGGAGTTGGTGACACTGTAACCAGAAGCCAACCCTGTAACCTCATCTTGGGGTCAGCGATATCTAACCATTAGGCCAATTAATCCTATGATTTGGTACTTAAACATCTATGATTGATTAATTCATATCATTACTAGTGCAAATTAATTAAATGATTTGATGTTATTGTCGGCTAAGCTCACCACCCCCTCTGCACTTTAGGCACAATGTTATGTTTAATGCTAAACTTGACAGTCTCTCTCTCTCTCTCTCTCTCTCTCTCTCTCTCTCTCTCTCTCTCTCTTCTCTCTCTTCCCCCCCCCCTCAGGAGCAGCAGTGTTGTGTCCAGCAGCAGAGGGTCTTGTCCAGCGCTTCAAGCTGGACAGAGGGCAGACGACTGGGGCCGAGGGCTCGGCCTTCGTGCTGCGACACAGAACGCCGAAGTGTCTCCCAGACGGGACTACAGATGGGACGCCCGCAGATCCCATGAGCCCCCGGGAGCAGGAGGACACGCCCCACTCAGGCCATTCCACCGATCACCTCAACGCCGCCGCTGAATGTCCCACACACAACTGGGTGAGTAGAGCCACACAGGAGCATGTTTGTGATCACTTCCTGAGACCAGGTGGGCCACACCATGCCACAGAAGTCCCAACCAACAACGCTCACACAAACACACTGGTCAATAATGTATCAAGCTGGATCAAGAGCAGTGCAGTGTGACAGTTGGAACCTGATGCCTGACTTCATGGCTGGTAGGGCTGGGAATCACCAGAGGCCCCACGATATGATATGATTGCGATACTTATGCCACGATGCGATATCATTGCGATACTTATGCCGCGATACGATATTATCATGATACTTAGGCCACAATTTGATATTATCATGATACCACAATGCAATATTATTTTGATTTTAAACATATTGTGATATTCTGCGATATTTTCAAATTTATTACCTTTTCCAACTTCAAATTATGTCCCCAAAAGAGAACCTTTGTCAACATCTCCCATAAATTGTATTGCTGCAAAATGTGATCGTCAAGCTGACTAACTGATATGAACATGTCATAAATATTGTATACACAAAGTTAAATCCTCATGTGCAATTTAATTGCGATGTAATTGCGATACTTGGCATCAGTGTATCGATGCAGCATTGCCATGGGAAATATTGTGATACTGTGCTGTATCGATTTATTTTTTTATCTAAATTAATTTTTTTCTGTCTGTCTGTCCTTGGTGGGTTCCAAACTTTGTAAGTTGTCACATTCTGTTGCAGTTGACAGTATTTGAAGTGCACCAACTATCATTCTGTCAGATCTTGATTTGAGATTATCTGACGTGTGTGTGTGTGTGTGTCTGTGTGTGTGTTATTAACCTACTGCAAAACAATCCCGACACTTGAGATGACATGAGAGATAAGGGGGGGCCTCCTGCCCTGATCACCAAGGGCTTTCTGTTTTAACACCCCTTAGGCAGTCCTTTTGAACCTTTTAGCTACAGCTCATTTGTGTGGAATAGATGTGAGACAGCCCGTGTGTCACTGTAGCTAGTGTCTCTCTCACACAACTGTTTCATGTCTCTGTCATGGTTCTTTCAGCTTGCCTGCTCGTGCAATTGCACACATGCACACACTGGCTATGGTAACATAGAAAGTAGTAATTGACAAGTTGCTTTTCACCATAGCAAGCAACCATAAAGCGAAATTGCATAATTTCCTCATATTTAAATAAATGTGTAATTTACAAACAGGTATTAGACATATTGGGCATGGAACCAAAGACCTTCAGATTGTAGTCCCTAAACCACTAAGGTTAGGTTGGAACGCCATTGACCAAAACACTGGCATTTAGGCCTGTCACAGTTACTATATTGACTTATCGTGCAATATATGTACATAACCGCAATAATTTATCAGACATCAATAATAATCATTATTGATGATTATTATAAAGAAGAAATATTTCAGTTCTAAAATACACAATTGACATTTGGAGGCACTGATTTGGGTGAATCCATTCATATAATATAATAATATTGGCTGTTGTATTTACATGCGTGTTGCTGACATAAGACAGTTAGACATGCTGTGCTGCCTTATTTTTAATTCTTAGCCAAGCAATGACATTGGTTAAATCATAAGGAGCCATTGATGTCACATGACAATAACGGAACAACTTTGTTTAGGCTACATGATTCTGACAATAATAATGTTTAACGCATTTATTTCTGGGACAATATCTCCCCCAATAAAATAGTTATCGTTAAAACCCTTCTAGCATTAGAAATGGGGTTGTTAATCATAAACCAAATGTCTTTTGACAGACTCCACTGAATAATTTATTAATAATAGTAAAACTGAAATTAAAAAGATCATTTAAAAAAAATTATTATAATACAATAATCGAGTTTTTACATTTGTAACCATTAATCAAACAGCCTAACCACAAAGCTATACCTTTACCAGATCTAGCCCTCTGTTTTACTTTGTCCCCAAACACGTTTATTATTAATGCTATTGTAATGTATTAGTTTTTTATTAAAGCTTCTTGTTTTTCTGACCTTTCTCCCAGAACAGTGTTTTTGTGGCCACACCATAACATTACACAGTAGTGACTGCAAACTATGGTTCTTAACCTGCCAAAAGGAGAGGAGAATTCAATACAATCACAGACATCAAAGCTGAGTACAGTGTTTAATCTGGTGCTGTTCAATGCAAAAGGAGCAGTAAAGCTTTAACAGTGTGATATCATAGTATCATGAAAATTTTAAGTGTCTTGTCGGAACCATTTCAGGCTATTAAGGTAATGAATTCTTAGACATATTTAGATGCTGTTCTTAGAGCTGTTAGGGGACATTTCTGCCAATATAGTGAAATTAAGGGTGGATAGAATACCACCACTACAAGCTTACGGTGTAATGCTTGTTTGTCCTTATGAGTGGCTATGTGGTTTTTAGGGACCAGTTTCAGCAGTTGTATTGCTTAAATTTTTATGGCTACACAAGAGATAACAAATTAATATTTTTGCCAAAGTCTCTAAAACAGAAATCTTATGAACATACCAGCTATTTTGTGTGTTCTTATCAGCTATACTGTGTCCTGTGGTAGTTTTTGTTTTCTTCCTGTGTATACATTTTTAATGATCATTTCCTGGAAAGGGCTTGTTGGACTGCACACTGCTTGTGCCAATGCAAACCTTATGGGTAAACACGGCGAACTGCATGACAGGGAACTTCAAATCACACTCTAGCTATTGGTCTGTAGCTGCAAAACTATTTGAGTTGAAATGGTTCAAATCATGTGTTCATGTGTTGCTTGCTTGCTCTTCGGTGTAGAGACAAACGCCTGATCTCTGATGTTACCCACAGAACCAATATTCCTTTTGCTCGCCCAGCAGGGGAGTACAAGGATCGATGTGTAGGTTTTAGTGTGTGCATGATTCTCTAATCCCTTCCATCAGGGTCGAGTGAGAGTCACATGCATGATCTGAATGTCTGTACTGTTACGGGGGGGGGCTACTGTGTACATGGGGGAGGACTTTCCTCATTGGTCCATTGGTTAAATGTCCTCCTACATTGGTTGGCAGGCTCATTCCTCCATCTCCACCCCTCTGTCAACATGCAACTTTGTTTACATTCAGTGGAAAGTTTGTTCCTGGAAAGGAAATAAAGGCCTTTTATTCTTTCTTTCCCTCTGTCCAAATCCATGCCTTTTCTCGCCCCCAAAAGGGATCTCTTGGTCTCAGCGTAACACACTTCTGAGAACAACATGGCCAAAAAGAACGTTGAGCAATACGAAGTCACACCACTAACTACAGGACAAAGAGGGAGCGGGGAAGATGAAAACATGACCCGCGTGCACCGTCTCAGGGGTCAAGTGAGAGACACTAGCCTGCTCTCCATACTACTGCTAATGAGTCTAAAGGGCTTTGATATGACTGGGTATAAATGTCAGTGACAGGTCTTAAGGGCACTCTTAGTCTCTCAGGGGATCTCAGTCTCGCTCTGTGTTTCTAATCTCTTAATTTTCAGCATTTAGCTGACACATGCACAGAGGAACATTCTCCCTGGTTGTTTTTCTAGTGCTGCTTCCACTGTTGTTAACAGTAATTCATCTCTTGGCTTCTATATGTGTTATTACAAGGGTAATGTTAATGATGAACCGTTATAAAACGTAAATAAGTGTTTGAATGTTTGTCTCTCTACTGCAGTGGCCTGTGTGTTTGTTTTAACTGATAAGGCTGTCTGGACATTCTCAGCCAGAGACGTACTGTATGTATTGTACTGTGCTGGGGAGGAGGCACATGCCTGGGCTTGCCCAATACATGCAGCAGTACACATGCACAGAATGGTCCATATATTATGTTTCTCAGCCTGTAGCTTCCATGTGTAAGCACATGGAAAATAGGCTGGTAGCTAAGGATCACAAACATGAAACAGTATTGTTCTATATCAAGCTCCAGAGTCAGGTCCCGGATATTAAATACACAGTCACGTACAGTATGTCATGACTTCTAGGAAGCATTTGTGGGAACCTGTTCTTAGAGCATAAGATCAGCATAGACTCGGAGGATTGCTCAATATGTGTGTGTGCGTCCACTACGAGGGGTGTTCGATTACAGGAGTAGCGCACTTTTCCAAGAAAGTTCTCTGCCCATCATTCGCTCTCTCTCCCCCTCATCTCCACATACCTTCTTCTAAGTGATGAGTGGATCACATTACAGCTGCAGCGCTGGACCGGCTCATAAACATCCACACCAAGCTCCTGCTTGGGTGGAGTTGAGTTTTAGCTAGTCTTAGCAGCGCACGACTTGAAGGAGAGCAATGATTTGTCACGGAGCGATGGAAACAGCCTGCTACTGTGCACATCGCAGGTCATTTGAGTGTACAAATGTTGGGAGGATTAGATGACGGTGACTACTTTGTCAGAAAGGATACACAGTAATTAATAGCGGTTCGTACATTTTACCGCGGTTACCATTTGCCGGTAAACAGTTTACTTTGTAACGTTGTAATCAACGTGGCAGGGTTTCCTCTGTAGTCGTAAACTTTATAATTTAATACGCATTTCCTAGTGAATAGGTGGCTTTATCTCCAGGTCATGTGTGTGTGTGTGTGTTCCTTCACCCGTTGTTTGTCCTAAATTGAGTGTGTGTATTTGCGTAGCCCACTGGCCTATTGTGTGTCCTGGCAGCATGTTCAATAGAGCTACTGTAGGTGTTGTGACAAACGGCAGTGTGTGCACTGTTGTCCGTGTGTCAGACTGTCTGGTGAGGCCCACACTCCGTAATGGCGTATCGACAGACTGGGAGAACACCCTGTCATCTGCCCACACACACACAGCTGTGTTCCCTCTTGATTTAAACATACACACATGCACCGTATGAGGATGCCCTGCCACTCAAGAGGCGCGCGCGCGCCCACACACACACTGTGCTAACGGAACACAACTTGAAGGAGCTCTAGTACCAGCAGCAGACTGTCAGTGGGAGGCCCAGCCTCTGTAAGCGGGGCCGCGTTACTGGAGCGTGGTTTGTTGGTGGTGCTCTCAGAAATGGGTTCCCTCTCCCACCCACCACCCACCCCCATAAATGCTGTAGAAATAAATTAGTTTTTCTTTATTTTTTATAAACGTATTTGTTGTTTTTCATGCACGTCTGACTTTCAATCAGTAGTTTTGCACTCACAAGGTTGTTTATGGTGCATTGTGCTTGTGTGTGTGTGTGTCTAAGTGATGGGCATATTAATTGTTTCCCATGCTCCCCGGCTATCGTGACAGCTATTGTTCTATATTGAACATATTTGCCCACGGTTGGAGATGGATTTCTGCAGTCTATCACACAAGCTCTTGCACTGCATTGCCATTCTGAGTTACTAACACACACACACTTACACCGTATCCAATACCTGTCATCCCTAGTTGTGTGAATTTATTCTGCAGCACCAAAGTATTGACTGCTAGCTGTGATTCCAACTGGACTGGCTGATAGCTGGTTACTTGTGATATTGTGTGCACCTTGCACTTGCACTGTACAGTGTGTCAGTAGGCATAGGGGGCCATCCTTGTTTAATGAATGTGTCTTGAATGACCATAACCTGTGTCCTAACACCTCACACCGCCTGTTTGTTCTGTTGTCAGAGCGTTCCCGAGAGCACCGAGAGGAGACCAGATGAAGCGGACGGAGAGGAGGAGCTGGATGAGGAGGAGGAGGTTGTGGTGGAGGAGAAAAGCAGTGACGAAGGCTTCATGGGAATGACCCCCCTTCTGCAGGCTCACCACGCCATGGAGAGGATGGAGGAGTTTGTGCACAAGGTAGGTACAGATGCTCAGATCACACACAGCTCTCATTTTCCTCATTACTTTACACAGTTGGTTCTAATTACGCTTCCCATTTATAAATATAGCCTTCTCTATTTACTTTGTTCAGTCCATGCTCATATTCAATTCATATAAGTATAAAGCAAACTGAAGGTTCCCTGCCTGGACTACTTTTGGGTTTTCACAATGTAGTCTGTAATCGATGAATGCAAATGTAGATTTGGTTTTTCACGGTACATTGAAGACTATCTTATTTGTCATTAGTTTTGAGTGATAAAATTGAGTATTTCCCTGTTAAATAGTTTTATATATTTAATAAATCGACAGTGTTGTTGAATTGAATCCTGATCTGCTCCTGGACCATCAAAATGCTTTTCATGTCACATTTGAACCTCGATGAGGTCTAAAAGTTGGACCATTGGGAAATAAGCTCTGTGTTGAGATTAAACTCAGCAGTTTTTTCTCTTCTCAAATCTGAAATGGCTGAATACTCCACTGGCTTAATCAACTTCGTACAGACATTTAACACTACACCAGCTTGAACTGATACTCTGGCAGGCATCACACACACACACACACACACACACACACCAGCAGGTTTTAAATTAGGGAAATGAATCACTGGGGAGAGACTGTCACCAGTGTCTCTTTTCTTTATTTATTTTCTCCACACATCTCTTCTGTTTACCTCCTCCTTTATTGGTGGTTGTCTAATGGGACTTTACTGACCACATTTGACCACAGTAGGGTCAGTTTCACATTGACACACACACACACACACACACACACACACACACACACACACACACACACAGCATGTATGTGCTGTGAGATGGCTTGTTGTTGACACGTACCTCCCCTTGCTCAGGTGTGGGAGGGCCGGTGGCGTGTTATTCCTCACGACGTGCTCCCTGATTGGCTGAAGGACAACGACTTCCTGCTTCACGGCCACAGGCCACCCATGCCGTCGTTCCGCGCCTGTTTCAGGAGCATCTTCAGGATCCACACGGAGACGGGCAACATCTGGACACACCTGCTAGGTACGCACGCAGATTAAAAGGGTTATTTATTAGCTCAATCTTTCCTGAATTTCCCAGCACATTCCAACAGACTCCATTTGAGCGCCTCGGAATGTGTTGGAAGGTAGAGTCCTAATCCCATTTTGGTGGAAGCGGCTCCTCCTGGCATTGTTCAGCCAGCATTCCTGTTGTATCTCTGTTGGCAACAGTGGCATATTTCTAACCGTTTGGAACCGGTATATTCAACCTATTACTTTGCACTGCTGCCACCTACTGTCGAGACATGGGTACTGCAACCACTGAGCTAAGTGGCATGGTACTAATGAGTTACTATTTAATTCTCCATCTCCCCCCCCTCTCCAGGCTGTCTGTTCTTCCTGTGCCTGGGCCTCATGTACATGTTCAGGCCCAACATGTCGTTCGTGGCTCCCGTTCAGGAGAAGGTGGTGATCGGCATGTTCTTCCTGGGAGCAATCCTGTGTCTGTCCTTCTCCTGGCTTTTCCACACGGTCTACTGCCACTCCGAGGGGGTCTCCAGGGTTTTCTCCAAGTGAGACACGCGCACACACACACACGACTTGAATCTTGTCGTATACATTTTGCACATTCCTGTCTGTCTGTCTGTCTGTCTGTGTGTGTGCGTTCTGAACACCTGTTTTCCATGGCTTATGAAAACACAGCAAGTGTTGTTGTATCAGGATAAATATACATTACAGCCCACTAACCAGTCACCTGCCTGTGTGTGTGTGCCAGGCTGGACTACAGCGGGATAGCCTTCCTGATCATGGGCTCTTTCGTTCCCTGGCTCTACTACTCCTTCTACTGCTCCCCACAGCCCTGCTTCATCTACCTGATAGTGGTGTGTGTGTTGGGCCTGGCTGCCATCACTGTGTCCCAGTGTGACTTCTTTGCCACGCCGCAGTACAGAGGCGTCCGCGCAGGTACGCTAGCTACATCACCGCCCTTTACTGTGTGCTGTGCTCAGGGGTGTGTCGCGGTACACCGGTGTCGACCGTAACGTGTTAAGATCGACAGACCTGCAGCTATAAATGTAGAGCACCGTTTATTACGTGTAACGAGTGTTTAAGCCTCAATATGCCAATCCTAAAGCGATTTGTTATCAAAAGCAAGTGACATTGTTTCCTTACCCTTTTGTTGTCATTTTATTAGTTAAGAATATTTTGGCTTTTTGGCATTTGGTGCTGCTACGCGTAAAGAAAAAAGCTTTGATACCGCACACAACAAGTTTAAGGCTTTTAGTGTTGTTCGTTTTTTTTTCTACAGATATTGCAATAATATAGTCGTCATTAATTATTTCGGCCATGATCATTGTGTAGTGAAACTGAATGAAACTGGTTTTGTGACATCCCTAGGTATGCTAGGCTGTTCTAATATGTTAGACTGTTCTGTTATGCTAACATGTTCTGTAATGGTAGCATGTTCAGTTATGCTAGGCTGTTCTTTTATAACATTTTCTATTATGCTATTTAATTAAGCTAGGTTGTTCTAATATGCAGGCGGTTGTTGCTTGTTTGCTAAACACGCTCCCCTTCCCCCAGGTGTGTTTGTGGGCCTGGGGCTGAGCGGCGTGGTGCCCACACTGCACTTTGTCATCAGCGAGGGTCTGATCAAGGCCACCACCATGGGCCAGATCGGCTGGCTCTTCCTCATGGCCACGCTCTACATCACAGGGGCCTGTCTGTACGCCGCACGCATCCCCGAGAGGTTCTTCCCTGGGAAGTGTGACATCTGGGTAGGTGGCTTAGCGGCTTAGGGTCATGTCTGTAGTCTGTACACACACGTGTAGCTACAGGAATAGCAGCTGCATCATAGATCTCCGCTGATTGTGCTTTGCTGTTGTTGTTGAAGTGTTGTTGAGTTTACCACTCTTATGTTATCCGCTCTTTGTTCATGCTTAATGTAGTCTCTCATAAATGCATAGACTTTAGTGACACACTCTTCTCTCTCCCCCCCCCCCCCCAGTTCCATTCCCACCAGCTGTTCCACATCCTGGTGGTCGCGGGTGCCTTCGTCCATTTCCACGGTGTGTCCAACCTCCAGGAGTTCCGCTACACAGCCGGGGGAGGCTGCACGGACAGCGGCATGCTCTAACGCACGTGTTGCCCACATAATAGGCACACACACTAGAGGGCGACACTGAGTCCAACAACAATACACATATACCTATGTGTATACAGAGATGCAGTATAACACATTACACATGCACACGCACGCACACTCGCGCCCTCCTGGCAGCTGAAGTGGCTAACACAGCTGGTTGTGTGTGTGTGTAATACCCAGGATGAACTCCAAGGGGCGCCCTTGACTGTCTAACAAGGGTGTGTTCTTGTACTCCCGCAGTCTTTTCTGCACCCCTCTCTGCCTCCTTCTAACAGAAAGTGAGGATAATCTTGAAGTTTCTGAAGGGGGGGGGGGGGGGGGGGGGGGG
>JAODUK010004872.1:0-10572 GCA_027564635.1 Typhlichthys eigenmanni
GTGTTTTGCCATGTAATACAGTGTGTTATAGTGTAATACAATGTGTTACAGTGTGTTGCAGTGTAATACAATATGTTACAGTGTAATACAATGTGTTACAGTGTAATACAGTGTGTTACAGTGTGTTGCAGTGTAATACAATATGTTGCAGTGTAATACAGTGTGTTATAGTGTAATACAATATGTTACAGTGTGTTAGTGTAATACAGTGTGTTACAGTGTAATACAATGTGTTACAGTGTAATACAATGTGTTACAGTGTAATACAGTGTGTTACAGTGTAATACAATGATACAGAGTGTTACAGCGTAATACAATGTGTTACAGTGTGTTGCCGTGCAATACACCGTGTTGCAGTGTGTTACAGTGTAATACAATGTGTTACAGTGTGTTGCCGTGTAATACAATGTGTTACAGTGTGTTACAGTGTAATACAGTGTGTTGCAGTGTAATACAGTGTGTTGTAGTGTAACCGCACAGCGGCTGCCCACTGCTCCCTTGAGGGATGGGTTAAATGCAGGGAATACATTTTGCTGTGACAATAAAAGCACCTTTACCTTTATATAACCAACATATAACCATACGTCTAAAACTCTTATTAGCTCATACAAAGTGTATTGTATTATGAGCTTTGTCAGAGCTAGAAGATAGGCTACTTTAAGATGTAAGAAAAGAGAGAAATTTTGCGAAAGTTGTAGCTTACAATTTATAAAATACCATTATGGTAATGCTTAAATAAAAATGTAGCTGTTTCATCTTATTTAATTTGATACTATTCAGTTCAAATATATTTCAAGTAACCAAATATAGATGATTAATTGTGCTCAATGTTTACACAGTGAAAACGTATCTTATTATTTTGTATTAATTCAGATAGGAGAAATATACCCTTGAAATATATAACTGACGACTCTGTGATAGTAAGCCTGCTACGGAATGAGGAATGGGCTTATGGACCAATTCTGGATGATTTTTTGTCATGGTGTGACACAGCCTTTTTAGAATTAAATGTTTTAAAAACCAAGGATATGGCTATTGATTTTAGAAAGTCATCTCCTTCCATGGAACACAGTTATTAAAAATATTGATATTGAGATAGTGGACAACTATAAGTACTTGGGGACTGTCATTGACAGGAAACTAAACTTTCAGGCAAACGTTGACACTGTCTGTAAGAAGGTACAGCAAAGGTTGTACTTTTTACGCAAAATGAGTTTTTAATGTAAACAATGTTATGATGACCTTGTTTTACAAGAGTTTTATTGAGTCAGTCTTGACATTCTGTTTGGTTTCCTGGTTTGGATTTGTGACTCTGCACAACAAGAACAGACTAAGTAGTCTTGTTAAAATAGCCAACAAGATCGTTGGGGTGAACCAGGCACAGATAAATGAAATATTTAATCGCCATGTGCTCAGGAAGGCCAATGCCATTCTAGACTGTCCTGGCCACCCCTTGGAGGATCAGTGTTGTAGGCTTCCCTCGGGGCGGCGCTTCAGAACGCCTAAAGGCAGAACTAAGAGGATCAGAAACTCCTTCATTTCAACGGCCATTACACTATTAAATGCCACGAAAAACTAGCTAATGGCGTGTCCAATGGAAAAGTCTTCATATGTTGACTCTTTTATTACCAATTCTGTATATTGTATGTCATATTGTGTATTTGTTATTTATGTGTGGATTGTGTGGCTATCCTGCACTGTCTCTCCTGTTGCTGAAAGAATTTCCCCTCGGGGATAATAAAGATTTATTGAATATTGAATATTATTGAATATTGTAGCCTATGTAAATGTTTGCATGTTTTTGTTTCCATAGCGATGAGGAGATGGAGGAGGCTAATCCTACTGAAGCTAACGACAGCGACTACGATCCAAACAAAGAAACAAAGAAAGAGGTGACGTAGGACGCGCACACACACGCACACACACGCACATGCCCAGTGTACTGACTGGTGTCTCCCAGCCTCCAGGGGCGGAGCCAGTGTTGCTAGGCTCCAAGCTGGCCCTGGGCCGCCGGGACCAGAGCCTGCACCGGCACCACGCCCAGCGCTCCAAATGCCGGCCGCCTAAAGGCATGTTCCTCACGCAAGAGGAGGTGCTGGCCGTGTCCTGCTCCTCCATGGCCGCCAACACACTCCTCCGTCAGCTGGACATGGAGCTGGTGTCCCTCAAGAGACAGGTGGGTGGTGATGATGGTGGAGATGGTGATGGTGGTGGTGATAATGATTATTTGAACTACTACAGGTCCAGAATGCTAAGCAGATGAACAGCAGTCTCAAACACAAGGTGGAAGATGGCATTGATGACCTCCGACTTCCTGAGGTACGGTTGTACCTTTATTACACACAGTAAATCATGTTGTGTTACTGTGTGGGCTCAGGCCAGTACATCACTACACAAACAAGCACTGACAGTAATGGATCAGTAACAAATGAAATACCACAAGTGTATAATTCTGAAGTAGTTGCTAACCCAAGTTGCTAAATTATGTAAACAATTTCACCCCAGTGGTGACAAATACAAATAGAATTGCCAGTAGTGGATTAAACGCAGAGCCACTTGTGACCTGTGCTCATTCATTGATCTTTGGAATGCCCTACCAGCTACTAACCAACTGATATAGAAATATAGAACACAAATTTATCTGAAGTTTAATGACATTGTGAAACCAAATCTAACTTGTGATCTCTGATCACTGCATTCTAAGTATCTGATCCAACAAGCAAATCATTTACTTACCAATTGGAAAATTGTCTCATCAAGCTTACTCTTCTCTGCGCTGTTCGTAGTCTCTGCCTATTGGCGAACACAACAGTAGTAATAGTAATTCTGATGTTTATGTTTCTCTCCTGATGAGAATGTAGTCTTCTTTGTCGGCTATAAACGGACAATTCTGATGGGATTGCAAAAGTCCGCCATATGCTCAAATGTCATATACGAAAATAATGCCTACTGCAATACTGTACCCTGCCTTCTGTACAGTACACATACTGGTCAGTACACATACACGGCCTGTCAATCACTCTAACCCCACCCAACGCTCTGCAGTGCAGCCAGAAGGTCAACGCCCGATGGACGACTGATGAACAACTGCTGGCTGTTCAAGGTGAGAAAATCATTTAATTATGTTCTAAGCCTATTTATCATCTGTGTGTCTATTGTGTTGTTGTGTGTGTTGTGTTTGTGTTTCCATGGTGTGAGGACGTAAGATTTAATATTGTGTGTTGATTCTGTACATTGTGTGTGTGTGTGTGTGTTGTCAGGCATTAGGAAGTACGGGAAAGACTTCCAAGCGATAGCTGACGTCATTGGGAACAAGACAGTCGGACAAGTCAAGAACTTCTTCGTTAATTATCGGCGGCGATTCAACCTGGATGAGGTTCTGCAGGAGTGGGAGGCAGAGCAGGGAACACCGGTCCCTAATGGAGACAGCGTCCCTGCTGGCAAGGAAGGGAAGAGCATCTCCACCACTCCCTCACCGAAGAGCGCATCTGAAGAAACCGAAGAGGTGAGTCCCTATTTCCATCCATCCATCCATCTTCACCCGCTTATCCGGAGTCGGGTCGCGGGGGCAGCAGCTCCAGCAGGGGACCCCAAACTTCCCTTTCCCTTTAGCAAGCTCTGACTGGTGTGGAGATATAATCTCTCCACCTAGTCCTGCGTCTTCCCCGAGGCCTCCTCCCAGCTGGACGTGCCTGGAACATCTCCCAAGGGAGGCGCCCAGGGGGCATCCTTATCAGATGCCCATACCACCTCAACTGGCTTCTTTCTACGCAAAGGTTTCCTGCTGAGAACCATGGCCTCAGATTTTGCGGTGCTAATCCTCATCCCAGCCACTTCACACTCAGATGCGAACTGATCCAGTGTTCCAAAGTTTGGGGGCATATTTCCTATTCCTCTTAGGGCTACTAGAAACTTTCAACAAACCACTGCCAGATGACCTTAGAGTCCCTTTTATGGACAATCCAATCCCTGTATACCCAAAGCAAGAGCTGTGTACAGATTCTCGGCAGTAAGTCGGACTCGTTTCAGGTTGGGGTTGGTCTCCGCCAGGGCTGCGCTTTATCACCAATCCTGTTTGTAATATTCATGGACAGGATATCGAGGCGTAGACGTGGTGGGGAGGGGCGGCCCAAGACCTAGGACTAGGTGGAGAGATTATATCTCCACACTGGCCTGGGAATGCCTCGGGATCCCCCAGTCAGAGCTAGATAATGTGGCTCGGGAAAGGGAGGTTTGGGGTCCCCTGCTGGAGCTGCTGCCCCAGCGACCCGAATATGGATAAGCGGATAAAGATGGATGGATGGATGGACAACTTAATACATCCATAATAACACATATTGCAGCCATAATGTCAAGACGTAAACGAACAAGCACATTAACATTGCTTTTATGAGTCTGTCTTGTAGCACTTTGAGATTTGCTTCAAATGTAAAGTGCATTACAAATAAAATGTATTAATATATTATTCTTATTAATATTATTTACTACTTGATGCTGTAATTCCCTCTATCTCCAGCAGGGGGTGACGGCCTCGTCTTCTTCTGTGGTGCAGCCTGTGGTGCTGTCCCCTCTCCACCAGCCCCCCCCGCTGCTCCGCCCCCCCCTGCCCGTCACGCCCGCCCTACTGCGCCAGCCCCCCCCCCTGCAGCAGCAGGCCCGCTTCCTGCAGCCCCGCCCCTCGCTGCACCAGCCCCCCCCACTCATCCGGCCCTCGGGCAGCCTGCCCCCCCGCCTCAACCCCAGGCCGGCCCCGCCCTCCTCCAGCAGCCCTAACAGCTCCGCCCAGCAGACGCCTAGCCAATCAGAGACAAGCTCCGCCTCCTCGCTTCACTAATGTCAGTGTTGTTTTTAGTAATTTATACAGAAATACCATTCATGATGTCATGATTCAAACCTTTACTTTCCCATCAGACTAGAGTCATATTAGCAATAGCTCCAATCGAGTAAAAGTAATTGCACAGCATTACCACACCATCATGTTAGGACAGACATGTAATATGTGCTTGATATAAAGAATGACAGAAAATCCTAAAGTGATATTGACATTTGGAAAACACCTTGACTCACTTCTGATATCTGGAAGCCAATAATCCATAAGGAGGAAAATTAGTCTATAGAAAGCGGCTTTAACAAAGGTTCACATCCACTTTAAAAGATGCAGAAACCACGTTCTACAATAGTGTGTGTATGTGTACAGTAGGCATACATGTGATTTACAATGCAAAACATTTGAAGTTTCAATAAATATTGAATACGTGTTTAAAATCCACATATTCTACTTGTGTTTTTTAAGCAAATATAGGTGCTGGGTTATGTATTGCATAATTGCACTTAAGATGTCTCACAAATCCAAACCTCTTATGCTTGGAAGTTTGTAACCAATGGCCAGATTAACTAGCCTGGCTCTGCCCCATTAGCCTAGCCCCACCCCACTATTAGCCTGGCTCCACCCCACTATGCTCTCAAATCAATTTATTTAGCTGAGATTATAGCCTGGAAACAGTGTTCACATTAGCGTTCTTACTGCCAGCCTGCTGGCGGTCCAATCAGCGTGGGGTAGTGAGATAAAATTGAAGTCAAGCGTGTTTCTAAATGGTGGTAGAGCTAGATGAGATCACAACAGTCCGGCTGATTGGTTCAGCACTGATCAATAGTTTAAAAGTAACCAGAGGTCTACACGATGTAGGAGGAAACCATTGCAAACACTTCCCAATGAAGTGTAGCCAGACCCTGTTCACAAAGTGAATATAGTCTGGTTACACACCAGGCTACACTTAAACAGGAATTGGGGGCTCCTGCAATTAAATGCATGTTTATAAACAGTATTGTGTAGTTATTGTGTAATGATGTGTGGCCCATGGATTATTAAAATGTCTTGTTCTTTGTTGAACGCAACAGAAACGGCTAACTAAGCATTGAACTGTTAAACCCTCATTGCTAAGCTAGCAATGTAGCATTTAATGTACACATGCATTACCTTCAGTGCTAAGCTAGCAACTAGCATCTGAATGTACACATGCATTACCTTCAGTGCTAAGCTAGCAACTAGCATTTAATGTACACATGCATTACCTTCAGTGCTAAGCTAGTAACTAGCACCTGAATGTACACATGCATTACCTTCAGTGCTAAGCTAGCAACTAGCATCTAAATGTACACATGGATTACCTTCAGTGCTAAGCTATCAACTAGCATCTGAATGTACACATGCATTACCTTCAGTGCTAAGCTAGCAACTAGCATCTAAATGTGCACATGCATTACCTTTAGTGCTAAGCTAGCAACTAGCATTTAATGTACACATGCATTACCTTCAGTGCTAAGCTACCAACTAGCATCTGAATGTATACATGCATTACCTTCAGTGCTAAGCTAGCAACTAGCATCTGAATGTACACATGCATTACCTTGAGTGCTAAGCTAGCAACTAGCATCTAAATGTACGAATGCATTACCTTCAGTGCTAAGCTAGCAACTAGCGTTTAATGTACACATGCATTACCTTCAGTGCTAAGCTACCAACTAGCATGAAGTCAGCTGTTATTACAGTACAGTACTGCCAGCAATAGCGCACACACATTGTTGGCAGATGCTGTGGATGAAACGTTATTCCTACTTCTATTATTACTTCCATTGTATTCACCTATATTTAGTTCTATAGTTGACTAAGAGCTGGACTGGTTCAGAGGACATTGACACAACACTAGACTGGACATGTGGAGAATGAAAGGTAAACTGCTTCATTTGTAAAGTCGCTGCATCAGTAGAATCAACTCCTGTGTTATACTGACCTGCTGCTTTCTAACGGGTACATGTCCTGGTACACCCTTGTCCTGACACATCCTTATTACAGCATCGGCTGTGTTTCCTTTGGAGGCCAAATACAAGCCTGTTCTTGAGGTAAAGGCACTAACTACAAATCATTTGTGTTTACCTTCTGCATGTGGCTATGATGAATTCTAGGTGTTAGGAAAATGTGGACACATAATAAAATGTAATGTTGAATGTATTTATACAGCTCTGAATCACATTAGTCTCAAAGGGCTTCACACACTCGATCTGGTCAATAAAGTGCAATAAACCAGGACCTGAAATCTGAATAATAATCCATGTGTATAATACAGTGTTTCACACAGGTCTGAAATATACTTGTGGTGGTAGCCGGCTGAAGGGGTGGGGAGGGGGGTCGAGGGTTTGCTATGCGATAGATCTTTGTCCACCCCGCACTCTATGTAATCTGCTCATGATGCATTGCATTGATTGGGCAGTATGAACATAATATCCATGTTTTAGGACAGTAGCCATGACATATCTATCAACAATTCAGGCAAGCAACAAAGTTATGACTGAAACAGTCAGATCGATCAAATGAGCTCATAGGTAAAACAAATAAAACATGTTCTTTTAAATTATTTCCTTCTACAGTTTATTTACAGTGGGATTTAACAAAACGATTAAAATCTCTTGGTCTTTCGGTTAGAGTTGAGGGTTAATCCTCTAACCCAGGGTGAGGTGAGGGTTAATCTTCACCCAGGGGAAGGTTTGGTGTCAGCTAAACCAGAAACTGTTGTAATACTAAGCTAGCATGGTCCCATCAGATATACCAGACTGCTAACCCTGTGCTAGCATGGTCCCAACATGTATATCAGAGACTGTGCTAACACTGTGCTAACATGGTCCCATCAGATATACCACAGACTGTGCTAATACTAAGCTAGCATGGTCCCATCAGATATACCACAGACTGTGCTAATACTGTGCTAGCATGGTCCTAGTCAGACCTAGCATGTGCTAGGATGTGCTGACCAGGAATCCCTGTGAGTCTGATGTCTAGATGGGACACATACTGTATAACTCAGTGGCTGGTCCAGAGAAGCAGGGCAGAGCTGAATAGAGTACTGGAAGCATTTACTGCAGAACTTCCTTTGGGCCCAGAATTTAGTGCCCAAAGACCCCATGTGCCTGTTCCACCTGAAGAGAGGTTCTCCAGAGGAAGAATTCCCAGACCTTGCCAGGAATCGGACCTGCATGGCTGAGGTCCTGACCATGGGCTTATACCGGCGACAGTTCCAGCGCAGTACTCAGAGTGGGGTGATCTTTGATGACATCATCCGCCCTGGCCTGGAGGCACCAGGTGGCAACAATGCATTTAATATCTACAGTGTGCTGAATATCTACAATGTGCTGAATATATTTATTTATTTCGAAAATTTTAAAGGTTTTTGAACAAGATAGGTTTAGTGGTAAAATGGATGGACTTAATTCCTGATGGTTCCCTTTTTCCTTTACAGAATTTTTGTGGGTTCTTTCAATCTATTATTTAAACGGTTAGAGATTCATGTTAGCATTTACCTATAATCAGAAATATGTATCTAATGGTACATATCCTCTCAAGACTGATTCTCATGGCAAGTCAAACTGAAGCTTGCAAGATCAGGATGGTCTTGCCTTGTGGAAAGCACAATTGTGCTTGTAATGTAAACCAAAATTCGGAACATCTAACCTACGTAATTTTCCTGTTGTTTTTTTAGATTTGTTAAAATCCCGTTCAATCAAGTGCGACAGAAATAGGAGGTTGCATGTTTTACATATAAGTATAGATGTTGGGACCCGGAAGCGGGACACACATCTTGAAATTGTGACAATCCCAGGCACAGCAATAAACGAGCATCTACTGAGAAATGCTGCTTGCAATATCTTGGCTTGCAACACGGTAGTTCAGGTGGGGTCACATAAACATTTATAAGAGCAGAGTAAACTCATAATGCGTAAACTTAATTAACTTTTTATATAGCAAGGGAGGCTTTCTAACACCCACTTTTAATATATCTGCTCCTCGTGGATATTTTACAGCTTTCCAGATAGCTCTTTCTTCCTTCCAAGTTCAAAGCAAAGAGATACCTTTAGCGGTGCCGCCTCCCTTCAAGGTAACTTCTAAGCGATAGCGATGTCAAGTAAACTCTTTCAATGAGATATCACATTTCTGGAATAAATGTTCTACAAAATCATAGTAGACAAAAATGTCTACAATATTAGGTGAAACAGAGAAAAGGAAGCGCTCAACGATTCCAAATGAGTACGTGAATGATAAATATAGGCTGCTACCCGGTACAGGATAATACAGCAGGGTAAGTAAACCTGTCAATATATTTAACTTAAAGTTATTAAATATGACTCCATGTATCTTCCATCCATCCATCCATCATCATCCACTTATCCAGATTCGGGTCGCAGGGACAGCAGCTCCAGCAGCTCCAGCAGAGGACCCCAAACTTCCCTTTCCCAAGCAACATTAGCAAGCTCTGATAATCTCTCCACCTAGTCCTGGGTCTTCCCAGAGGCCTCCTCCTAGATGGACGTGCCTGGAACACCTCCCAAGGGAGGCGCCCAGCGGGCATCCTTACCAGATGCTAGTACCATTTAACTGGTTCCTTTTGACACAAAGGAGCAGTGGCTCTACTCAGAGTTCCTCACGAAAAGTCGAGCTTCTCACCCTATCTCTAAGGAAGACACCAGCCACCCTGCTGAGAAAACCCATTTTGGTCGCTTGTACCCGTGATCTAAATCTTTTGGTCATGACCCACCCTTCATGACCATAGGTGAGGGTAGGAACGCAAATTGCCCGGTAGATCGAGAGCTTTGCCTTCCAGCTCAGCTTTCTTTTCGTCACAATGGTGCGATAAAGCGATTGCAATACCGCTCCCGCTGCTCCGATTTTCCATCAATCTCCCACTCCATAGTCCCCTCACTCGCGAACAAAACCCCGAGGTACTAAAACTCCTTCACTTGGGGTAAAGATTCATTCCCTACCTGGAGTTGGCACTCCATTGGTTTCTGTCTGAGAACCATGGCCTCAAATTTAGTAGTGGTAATCTTCATCCCAGCCTCTTCAAACTCGGCTGCGAACTGATCCAGTGAGTGCTGGAGGTCAGGACCACATCATTTGCAAAAAGCAGAGATGAGATCCCCAGGCTACCGAACCGCAACACTTCCCCACCACGACTACGCCTCGATATCCTGTCCATGAATATCACAAACAGGATTGGTGACAAAATGAAGCCCTGGCAGAGACCAACCCCCACCTGAAACGAATCCGACTTACTGCCAAGAATGCGTAGCACCCGCTTTGGACACACATTGATTTAATTGCCCTTAGAAGGGACCCCCTCACCCCATACTCCTGCATCACCTCCCACAGTATCTCCCGGGGGACCCGGTCAAATGCCTCTTCCAGATCCACAAACACATGTATACCAAAAGGGCCCCCTCCAGGAGCTTTGCAAGAGTAAAGAGCTGGTCTGTTGTTCCACGACCAGGATGGAAACCGCATTGTTGTTCTTCAATCTGAGGTTCGACAATCGGCCGAACCATCCTCTTTAGCACCTTGGAGTATACTTTACCAGGGAGGCCAAGTAGTGCGATACCCCTGTATGATACACACACTCTCTGGTTCCCCTTTTTGAAGAGGGGAATGACCACCCCAGTCTGCCACTCTTTTGGCACTGTCCCCAACTTCCACGCGATGTTGAAGAGGCGTGTCATCCAAGACATCCCCTCCACATCCAAAGCTTT
>JAODUK010004873.1:0-10572 GCA_027564635.1 Typhlichthys eigenmanni
AAGTCAGAAATTCTGAGTTTATAAAGTCAGAAATTCCGAGTTTATAAACTCAGAATTTTACCCCCCCTTCCCGCTCCTGACTTATGAGTAGTCCACTCATACGTGATGACTTTAACGATGACTTATGAGTAGTCCACTCATACGTGATGACTGTAACGATGACTTATGAGTAGTCCACTCATACGTGATGACTGTAACGATGACTTATGAGTAGTCCACTCATACGTGATGACTAACGTGATGACTTATGAGTAGTCCACTCATACGTCATCGCGTTACAGTTTTTTTCGATTGCTTCAGCACATTTTTGATAACAGGGCTCATTTTATCAAAACACAATTCACACAACAATATACACTAGTAGCAGAACACCTCAGATCTTTTGGAAAGTGAAACAGTTGTTTCTTTGAAAAACGGACATTGTACATGAATTCAACATTCCCATGGGATGTGGATGTACCCGAGTTAGCCACAGCCTAGTTTTCATGGGCAGTCCCTTTGCCAGATATACTTAGCATCCTAAAAATTAAGAGTAATACAGTATATATAAATAATACAATGCAGTGTATTACAGTAGTTAACATAAAACAATATATAATACTTAAAATATACATTATGGTAAAAACATAGACAATCTATTAAACAACAGAATACATTACAAAGTGTTCAGTTAGAATTTTTGCAGACTTTAAAATTCATACAGTAAATATATTGCAGGCAGCGAAAATAATATAATACAGAGACTGAAACAATTCAAAACTCAATGGGACAGCACATAACACAACTCATGACTCGTAATCACATTCACACAGTGTGTGTATGTGTCATTAGTTCAAAGACCTCTTTATACAGTATTTTAGCCATTGCTTTGTTTGTGTAGTAAAAACCCTAAGTTCTGTCAGTGTTTTTATTGGAGGTGGTAATGCGTTGCCTCTTACAGAGAAAGCAGACTGACCGAATGCTGTTCTATGTTTGCTATTATACAGTTCCCTCTTACAGAGCCTCTAGTCCTGATTCCACTATTTTGTTTTCCTACCATCTGACATAGTATTTCTGGCGAAAGATTGATTACACACTTAAAAATTTGTTTTAAAAATTAGAAGTTTATAAAATCGTCAAAACTTAATATTAGGCAATGGTGCCATCTGACAGGTTTCTTTACCTTCAAAGCCTGTTTATATAATGACTTAATCTGTATAATTGTTGTTTGGTTGGCCTGACCCCAAACAGCTATACAATATGTAAGACCAGAAAATATCATGGTATGCATAAACTGCTGTGCTGCCTTGAGGGGTATATATTGTCTCATTAAACGGAAGCAATTTAAGTTTGTCCTGACAGTCCTGCACAATTTATTTAAATGTCTATCAAATATAAGATGTGACTCTAAAGTAATACCTAAAAATGTAAATTCATCCACTTCATCTATCTCCTTCTCGTCAATATTTATTCTAAAATCTATAGTGATCTGTCTTTTTATAGAAAAGCACATTGAAACTGTATTATTATAGTTCAAAGTCAGATTGTTATTTCAAAGCTATTGTGGCACACCAGAAAGTTCATTTGTGATTTTTATCGTTCATTAATCATTCTAAACGACACACAAATTTGTAAAAACCCAATTTAGTCACCAAATGGCACACACATGGTTCATATGATCAGATTTTGTTTGAAACAGTTAGACACTGCTGTGCTCAATCTAAAACACATTTATCATTTTCTTATGATAGTCTAGGTTTGATTTTATAAAGATATTGTTAGAGTAAAGTACATGAATATATTGATCAAACACAACACACCAGTACTACACACTGATGAAAAAATATACATAATAATGTAAAATCAGACAATACATTTACGAAGGTTACATTTTGCACTGAAAATTACTGTAGAACAGAACATATTCTAAATAGAATATAGTAAATATTGTAAAAAGCAAAACAAGTTTGAGAAAGAATTAATTACTGTAAAAATGGAAACCCAAAGCATAATTTCTTCGCCTAGTTGAATCTGGCCTTAGCATTTTGTTCAAATCACAGGCAATGTCCTTTCTCACAAGACTGAGGAAATACTTTTCTTGGATGGGGAAACATCAGTGTGGTTGCTTGCCTTCTTCATGGCTTGATTGAGGGGTATCCTGACATAAGGAGATGTAGTGGCCCACATATTCACATTTTGTAAGTTGTAAGGACCTATGTTGGCATGGTGGTGAAGGGCCCCATTCTGCATGATCTAACATTGTGATATTGCCACCATGTTGGCTTGGGACAGTCTAAATACTGTAGATCTGTGGTCAATTATGTCTATTTCATCTTACAGTACTGTGAGTTTAGCACCTACGTGTCTGTTCACCTGATGGTTTGATACAGTGTTTCATATGTGTGGTATTTTGGAAATCACAAAGAAGTGATATTCTGTTAGATTCCGTTGTCTAATGTAGATTGTGTGTGTGTTTAGTATGTTGTAAATCACTGTCTGTAGTGTTTTGCAACAAACGTGAGGCTGAGAATGTGCTTATAGTTGTGAAGATCTGGGCTGTGGTTTTGCTCCCCATGTGGAAGGTTTCACTAACTGTGTGTGTGACGGCCCTGCCTTGTTTCAGCAGGCCTCTGGTCCTTATTGGCTGGGTAGGCCCTAATTATGCAAATGAAGTACACCTGGGCATGTCACTTATAGGTGTGTTGCTGCACACTGTCTGGGTGACCCTCCTGGCACCACACATGCTGTTGTTGGTGTGTGTCTTAGTTTGTTAGCATGCAACACAACACATATATTCAGTACTTACACCTACAGACATTCACACATCATTCTAGGTTATTCTGTTTGTTAGTTATGAGTTTGGTTTGTTTGGTTTACGGCCCATGAGCCAGGTCCTAACAGTGTGTTACATACATTTTTAGTGTTTAAGCAATGGAATGTAATGTTAATCGGGACCCCCCTCTCAACCCCTCCCCTCACTCAGCTCCTTTTTCAGAATGTGTTGAATCTGTTTTCAAAGTTAATAAGTGGGAGGAGTCAGGCTCAGAGCTGGGGTGCAGTTACTTTAATTTGTGTGCAGGTGTGTGTGTGTGTGTCTGTGTGCGCGTGTGCATTATAGAAAAGGGACAGTTAGACAGAGAACAATATGACCAAAAGAAGTAAAGTATTTTCTGTCGCTCCCTGGCTTTGTAAACAAGTGGGTTTTTCCTCTGTACTTCTATCTATATTTTCAGGTGATGTCATTCCCTCAGCCCATTCATTACACATGGTGATACATATTTGTGCATCACACATAGGGTTAAAAACACCAAATCAGCTCTTGGCAGATGTGACAATAAGTAGATTATTCTGTCAGAAATGTTCTGTTGGTCTCTGTAATGTTTATGACTGCAATGGATAAGAACATAATCTAAATATGTATAACTCTGCTTGATATCATTCATTTTTTATTTGGTGCGTGTGTGTGTGTGTGTGTGTGTGTGTGTGTGCGCGCGCATTATGCTCCACCTTAGCACAAACAGACAAGATTAAAGCAAAGTGAGATTCAGCAGCACAGTTTACGTGTCTGGAGTTTGGTTACACAGAAGCAGGATGAGTTTAAAGGCACACAAACATCAAGCATGTGTACACACACACACACACACACACACAGAGTAAATACATACAGTAACTTCCACATTTATTTAATCTGGCTGATCTTTTTTAGTTTTATCAGACGTTTCAGATGTTGGCAAACTAAGATCCCTTCTTTAGTTTTAACATTTAACATCCATCGTGGGCGGGATAGGCTACTTTAGGGTGGTTGACTCAGCCGGAAGGCCCTGAGTTTGATCCCCAACAAGGGCCTTCTTTGACCATGATTTGTAACTGTGATCTGCTTCAATGGATATATAAAACATCTGCTAAATGACATAAAAGTATATCATTAGCTATATTGGCATACAATTAGTCAACATTGTATTTCTGAGGAGAATGGTGACAATTTGAACAATAAAAATGAAATAAACAACGTTCCAATCCATCCAGTGAATGTATACAGTCATCCGTTTACCATACAATAGCTATCCTAATCAGATGGCTTCGCCCTGCTTAGGGGTATTACTATTCTTCATAGTTGTCTGATAGAAGTCAGTTGAAGCCCTTCCATACACACACACATTGTTGGTCAAAAGACGAAATGTTGTCTTTCTGCTTCCCTGAACAACTGCTTCATTGTAAAGACAAAAAGCTTGGGTGCAAATAAAAAGAATAATCTAATAGGCCTATCTGAAATGGTTATGCCCTTAAAATAAATGCATTTATGATAAAAAATATAATTGATGCACCGATCTTTTGTTGTAGTTTTTTTGGACAATACCAATTTTCAGTCTGCAAAATCGACCGGTACCAATTTTATACTTCTTAACTACTGTATTATTTAATTTAAGCTCAAATTTGAATCCAGGTAAACACATGAAATCAATAAAAGGATAAAGTAATGGTGAGCTGACATTTTGACATTGACAACAAAGATCAGTTTTCTGTATCGGCCATGCGACAGGAATATCATATCGATGTCGTATATTGAGTGGAAATCAGCTGTTTGCGATCTCTTGCCAATCCATCGGTGCATCCCTAGTAAAAACAATCGACCAATATCACGTTTATTTCAATAACCTTTGAGGATGAACCATAGAGAAGACAGTGAAGCAACCACTAATAACTCAGAGGTTGGACACCATCTTGCCTGCTCTGGCCTTCAACGTAGCATTTCACATTTGCCCCTAACTTTTCATAGTTTGGATGTACAGTATGTCAGTGTGCACTTTATGTTTAGTCAGTCAGGTGGTTGTGAAGCTTTCTTATCAGGCAAGTTGCTTTTATTAGAACTTTGTGCTTTGCACGTCTAAGGTCTAACTGCTGTGTAGTCATACTCTTTGGGTTGTAATGATTGCAAGTCAGTACACATAAATTATGCAGTTGAATTGATATTTTGTCTGTGCTTTTGCCAGTTTCTACGTTTTTCCTTTCTGTAGCCGTTACAGCGAAGGCGTTTGATAGCTCCTGTCTCCCAACCGAGATAAAGGAAATGTGTTGAGCAAGGCTGTCAAGATGCATTCACTACCATGAGGACTGATTGGGTGCAGGAAACGTGATGATTGCAGAAATGAACTATTCCCTTAACAGCCAGTAAGCTACCAACAACACAGCCATCACCGTGCACGATGTGAAACAGATTGAGTCTGGTAGGGGAAATTGTGTAACGATTATCAACAATCGCAGCAAACTAGAGCTGTACATTAAATCCTGTTGCTCATCTAACTCCTCATAGCGAGTCAACACATTGAATAACTGGGCAAGGACTAAGAAAATGTTGAGTGTCAGTATGAGTGTAGAACACGCTTGTACAGAGCTCTGAATGCTGAGTGGTTGTAGGCAGGGATGGGCAAAATACAAATGTATTTTAAAATAAAATACCAAATACCACAATTGTAAGTGTATAAAATTAAACAACAAAATACAGCAGCCACGCAATGTATCAAAATAAACTACTGTATTTTTGTATTTCTAAAAATACAAAAAAATAATTTTGGATAGAGGATGAAATCACTTCACAAACTCATCAATCAGCCTTGATCTAGCCTACAATCACTCAGCATCCAGAGCTCTGTAGCTTACAAGAGTGTTCTACACTTATACTCATTTATCATTCAAAATGTTCTTAGTCAAAATACTATTTTGTATTTCAGACGCATGTATCATAAATACTGGTTGTAGCTATGGTAGGAAAGGCTTGTGACTAGCGACATTTGAATTCTTAAATGTGAAGTCAGCTATTGCAAGCTAAATGTAAGCTAATACACTTTTTGTCAAACTCAACAAATATCTCCTCACATTTCGCTAGTTATCGTTCTTTGTGCGTGTTGAAAAAAGAATCCTATATTTCCACACAGCCCTGGCTCCGTACATAGCCACATAAACAAAGTGGCGAACACCACTCATATCAACAAAGCCGCAGTACTACGCTTTGCTTCACAGTACGTTTCTATGTGTGAGGCGACGCTGTAGGGGACCGCGAAGCTTCAATTGTCTCTCGTTGATGCGCTGCTGCTACTGGCTTCAGTGCGTCAGGAGCTTTAAGGCCGAAACACAGGGCCCAGGGAGAGGAGACAGGTGGGGAGGACACAGGGGGGAAGACACAGGGGGGGGACACGTGGGGGAGGGCCCAGGGGAGTGTAAGGTGGAGTAAGGCGGAGTCAGTGATGCTGGAGGAATACAAGCACACCTCTCCATTCAGTGCCATAGGCTGCTCCCTCAGAAGCCAGGACCCTGTTTCAGAAAGCAAGTTTAAGAAACTCTGAAACTAACCCTGAACTTTGAGTTGACATACTCTGAGACAAACTCAAGAGTTTTCAGAACAGCTGATCTAAGTTAATTCAGTCAACTTGTATGTTGAGACTATAAAAAAAATCATCAATGGAGCTCCGATGTACGCTGCACCATGGCAACTGTCGAGAAATAAACAAAAAGCTTGACATGCATTATAGCAGAACATTTTCATGCAGTTTCCAGCCTGTGGAAAGTTACTTGTGAAAATGATACATGGGAGCAAGCAAACGTTACGAAAACCTAAGTGCACTAAGCCCCGCCCCTTGAAATAAAGACGTGCTTACATTCAGTGTAATCGAGACCGCAGACCCGGAACAACGTAACCTGTGGAAATAACGTAATGTCACTACTGAGCGAAGCCAGAGTTCTATTTTAATATATAAACTATATACAGTATATACTTTAATGCCACTGTGAAGAGTATTGTCTTCCTGAATGAAAGATCTGTGGTCACAGATCCCTGAGGTCAACATTTTACACTGCCCTTACTAACCCACACATGAACGGGACATACAACTATACTACATGTGCGATCACATGTCATTTGTGTGGGCTTTCTGTTAAAGGCATAGATGATGCTACATACTGTATGATTGACATACAGTATATTTCGCAGAAGGAAATGCAAATGACTGTTCAATATTTGTATTTATGTTATCATTTTTTTAAATGTGTATATAGAAACGATAGAGGAGTAAATAGCAGGCAGGTGGCATATCCAAACTCTCCTGGGCATTTACAGCTCACACTGGTAGCAATTAAGTCCAGCTTTTACCAATACACACGCTATTAGTTATTTTCTGATGGGGAAAAATATGCTCAGAATTGTGTGTGTGTGTGTGTGTGTGCGTGTGTGCGCGTGCGTTCACCCAACATTAAGTCCTACCTTAATGCAAGCAGACTGCAGCCCAATGGGAGCTCCGGTAAAAACAAAGACGTTATTGCAGGAGAAGTTGGTTCTTACACACGTTCTCACACTACTTTTAATAAACACGTACAACTGGGGACGTCGATATGTGCTGGTATGCACTTGCGCGTGTGCGTGTGTGTGTGTGTGTTTGGGCCACGGAGTTATTTTCTGTGTCTGCAGGTTTCCCAGAAGGCACTGTGATATTTTTAAGTGTATCACAGTGTAAATCAAGTGGTAGAGTCGCAGTAGGTGTGGAGTTAAGTCTCTGTTGAATAGCACTGACAGACCGAGTGCACGCGTTTGTCAACTATCAGCGTGACATCGCCGCAGCAAGATGGCTGTAGTGTTGCCACGGTAATGCACCTGAGCCTAATTTGCTTTGATTCTTGGTGCCTGTACTTGCTGAGAAGGAGAATATGTATGAAGCGTTTATTTTGGGGAAAAGGTGTACACCTTATTGTTATTCAATATCTAGAAAATATAGGTCATCTTGTGCCTCTAGACTTGGGTGTGTGGGTGTGCGTGCACGCTATTATTTTACATGCATTATACATTTTCTGTTCAACTGTGGATGGGCACCATTATGTATAACCTGATGGTAGTGTTCACCCACAATGCATTGCTTTCCCGGTGCTAGCCCAGGAGTAGCCTCACATACAGTACGAGCACCACAAGGAATGAACACTCATCTCCCCAGCAGGGCCCAGGTTCACACACAGGTCCAGTAGAATCACATTGTGCAGGCGTCACTACAGGCGCTACCTCTAAACACTGGCAGCACTCAGCAGCACAAAGAACTTGAGTAGAGTAACGTGAGCAGTTGTTCGCAGAATTTTCCAAAAATGTTATTAGCTTACAATCGCTGACTCCCCCTTTTATCACCCACACCAGATGCCACTATAGATGATCCTGTTCTGTGGATAGCTCATGCTCTCCCTAAAGCACCGTCCAGGAAAGTGGTGGAGTTAAGAGTCTCCTCCTAGGCCACGTGAACGATCGAGTCCTGCCGTGGAGAAGCTGCAGATCAAAGTTGCGTTGAAGTGTATTGCACATTGACTAAGTGTACGTTTTGAGAGCCAAGGGTTTAGCTTGCTATACCCTCTGCAGAAAGCCATGCCTGTAGAGTTACACTGAGATGAAATAACATCACACAGTGCAATACATTATTTATTATCTATCTATCTATTTATCTATCTGTCTGTCTGTCTATCTGTAATTGTACAAAGAAAGTAAAGATAATTGTAAAACTCTGCTCTAGTCAAGTCACCAAAACCAGAAATTAAAGTTTAGACTTGTGCTTAATCTCCTTCCAAAACTAAAATCTAATTTGCTCTGCCTCACACCCAAGGTGTGTGTGTGTGTGTGTGTGTGTGTGTGTGTGTGTGCACGTGTGCATGTCAGAGACAATCCCCTCTCCTACAGAATGTGTTAAGTGTGTCTTGTTGTTCCTGGGTGTCTTGCAGACGCTCTTGTGAGTGATGTATCAATGTGAGTGACAGTTTGTGTGCCGATCCCTGGTCTAATACGTCTGAAATGAGCTGCCTGTCAGGCTTTGCCTACATTACACCACCTTATTATGCCCATTTCTTGCCTCTTTGTTGTCTCTGATTTACAATCAGAGGGACTACGGTGTGCGTCTGGTGTTGACACCAAGTAGACTTCTTCTTAGTTATGTAATAATTGAAAGAAACATTTTATATGTTGTATTGTTTATATAGTGTATCATTTTGAGGATATACAGGACATTGACAGTGACACATTCAATTAATCCTCAAAGAGAACTGTGTGTTTGCAGCATGCTGTTTATCTCTGCTACAGCTATTTAAATTGGCTATGGCCCGGTCTCTGAGCTCAAAGTACTGTATACATAAATGAGCCGTTTGCGCTGCCTCTTTTATATATGGGCAGCATAGAAGATTACCTCAGCAAGTGATGCAGCAGAAACATTCCCCAATGGGGAGGGGAGGGGAGGGAGGGGGAGAGAGAGAGAGAGAGCGCATCAGCCTGCTGTTATTGAATGGGTATAGTTATTAGCACATGCAGAGAGAAACTTCTCGGCCGGTGTCTTTGATATATCTCTAACTTTCACGACCTTTGCCCTCGTCTGCTTGATGCGCACAAACCCAGCTTCTCCAAAGAGCATTGATTCCACTTAATTATTTATCACACCTACACACAAAAAAGAAACCTACTCAACACCGATGAGGAATCCTCTGCAATTTAAGGTATTCGAGGGCCTGGTGGTGGACTGCACATATTTATTACATTGATTGCTCAAACCTGCATTTTCTAAACTCGTGCATTTTGTTGAACAACTATAAAGTTCACAGTAAGAATGCAATCAACATTTGCTTTCACATACAATTAAGATTTACTCTTGATTTTGGTTAATTGGGGTAATGCAATATTGATTCAGCATATACTCAGTCATAAAAACCATTCTCTATTTTGCAGATGAGTTATTAGTCTGGTCTCCACCTTGGTCTGATGTCTCATGCAGAATGAGGTCTTAGGATCTTCAGACCAGCATTGACCAGGCTGCAGAGGGATCTTCACATATTTTGTTTCCCCTCACTTGTTAATGACGTTGTGTTTTAAAACTTATTTTGAGGATAGCGCATCTGCCACTTATTTTTATTTATTTCCTACATGATCAAAAGGGTGGAATGTAATGGAAAATTATGTTCTTCTTCTTATAATAAGAAGAATATAATTTTCCATAACACAGCGTTGACAGGAGAGCTATTTTGATTGACAGGCACGACGACCAACTACATAATTCAATGACCAAGTCGACCGTTAAACTTACATTGAGGATTTGTTGGGAAACGTAATTACATGAGTCTGGCTGTTTGCAGGCGCTGAAATGTGTAAATAAAGGACTGCACCAGTGTCACACCGGAATTATGGATACAGATTTGTGAGTGACAATCCTCTCAGCCAATGACAATCTAGTACACCACTTCCTGATACTGCTGTCAAGCCTACAGGTGTATATCATTTATCAAACATTCAGCACAGAGTTGCATAAAAGCAAAGTCAGCTATTGCAAGCTATCTGTAAGCTACACATTTAGTGAAATTTACCAAATATCTCCTCACATTTCGCTTATCGCTCTCTGTGCATGTTAAAACAATAATTTGATAATTATACACAGCCCTGTTTTACCAAATTTAGGTCAAAGTGAAGCTCAATGAGATCAATACGGTTTCACGAGGCTATCTCACACATTCATTCACGCTGTGGGGGGGGGGGGGGGGGGGGGGGGGGGGGGGGGGGGGGGGGGGGGGGGGGGGGGGGGGGGGGGGGGGGGG
>JAODUK010004874.1:0-10571 GCA_027564635.1 Typhlichthys eigenmanni
TATGACTGTGCGCAGTTTTCACATTCCTGCGACTCTCACAGATGACGGATATTTCTAATCGTATTGTCAGAGCATTTGAATTTGTCATTGCTATCGGGGTGTAAAGAGAATTTCAAGAAATATTACTAAATGTGTTTCTGAAGCAAATAACATACTCATCCTTTAACAGATAGTGCGCTTGTTGGATTACTGTACAGATGTCTGATAATACATTAGGCCTAATCCTGGGTACATTTTATCCATGGAGGTTTTTAAATTGTACATAACTATGTTATGTATAATATATTGAAGTCCCCCAATTTTAGATTTTTCCAAAAATGGTGTTGTGTTGCACTTTATATTGTTAAATAAAGTCAAGATGATTCCAGGTTAAAAATACAAGCATTTATTTTTGTGCAACCGCCTGTTTACACATTCTATGTTGCTAAGCGATGCTATACAAGTTTGTAATCGAAATCTACATCATTCATAACAGTAGATTCTAACAGGGTGAGCTGGCCACACATCACACACAACGCGTAACATTTGAAGAAACTGTTTTTATGTCTGTCTTATGTTGCAGTCAGCAAATGTACACTGGCTGAAACGCGTAACCTACGTACAGAGCATCCTCAGATGTGACATGTCACAAGTTGAATGCGCTTCTTATGTGAGGAGTGCTGGTGCATACTGTTGAAATAACAGCGAGATGGAAAATTTCTGGTTCAAATAATGGTTCAATAAATTTCTCATCTCAACTCTGTCGAGTAACACCGGGGCTTCCTTTCTGCCTATGATAAGGTGGAGACGACCTGCGATGTGGGTTGAGCATGGGTGATCATGACTGAAGATTTATACAGAACTTCATTTTATGCTACAAACACTACTGGCGTGGATGAACAGCTGTTCCAAACGTGCCGGTAGCAATAGCTTAAGTTAGCCAACATTAGGGGCGGGAATCACAAGAGGCCCCACGATACGATATTATCACGATACTTATGCCAATTGGCCAGAGAATCGGAGCAGCGGGAGCAGCATTGTAATCACTTTACTGCACTTTTGTGGCGAAGAGAGAGCTGAGCCGGAAGGCAAAGCTCTCGATATACCGGGCAATTTTCGTTCCTACCGTCACCTATGATCATTAAGGGTTTGTCATGACCAAAATAACAAGATCACGGGTACAAGCGGCCGAAACGGGTTTTCTCAGAAGGGTAGCTGGCATCACCCTTAGATATAGGGTGAGAAGCTCAGCTATCCGTGAAGAACTCAGAGTAGAGCTGCTGCTCAATTGCATCGAAAGGAGCCAGTTTAGGTGGTACGGGCATCTAGTAAGGATGCCCCCTGGGCGCCTCCCTTGGGAGGTGTTCCAGGCATGTCCAGCTGGGAGGAGACCTCTGGGAAGACCCAAAACTAGGTGGAGAGATTATATCTCCATGCTGGCCTGGGAACGTCTCGGGATCTCCCAGTCAGAGCTTGCTAATGTGGCTCGGGAAAGGGAAGTTTTGGGTCCCTTTCTGGAGCTGCTGCCCCTGCGACCCGACTCCAGATAAGCAAGAGAAGATTTTTTCCAACTATGTCAACATAGGTTTGTTCATCTCACATAAATTGAATTGCTGCAAAATGTGATTGTCAAGCTGACTAATTAGTTAAATTATCATGTGCATTATATAATGAAATAAAATATAAAAAAAATATACCTATATATCGCGATACTATGCAGTATACATTTTTTCCCCCACCCATAGCCTACATGCCTAACAAGTGGGATTTTTGCTTTTATGAATAACCTATACGTGTTCTTAAAGTTTTAAAAGTTCCACATTTTATCATGTCATGCAGTGTGGCACTCACACTGGTCTGATGTCGGGCTTGTCCCGGTCTAGCCCAGCCTTGATCTCGGTCTTGTCCCATTCTCGAAACACTCTGGTGTCTCTAGGCGATCTCGACTACAACACTGCAGTTGTGCCAACGAGGCTCAAAAAATAAATCAGATGTGTCGACAACGGGACTTGTAAAAGGAAATCGGTATGTGAATAATAATAAAGGCTAATAAGCCGACATATGGCCCTTTTCCATTGCACAAGCAGCCCAGCCCAGCGTGGTTGAACATTGCATTTCCATTACAACCCAGCTTCCCGCTTTAAGGTGTGTCTTTAACTGATGACACGCTTATCTTGAGTCAATCACGTTTAAAAGTTAAAATAAAGCCCTTTTTAAACGCACTTAATGCTCCATTATTGTTGCACTGTCCAACAGTGGCAGCGATTTGTCAACGTAGATATTAAAATGTTTCTTTTTGTAAACTACATATGTCTGGGGAATTTTCATGATATACGCTGCATTGAGTTGGCAGCATGTGGGCGTGTCTGCAATTCCTACAGAAAATGCAAAAGATACAAATGCCGAAAACAGCAATCATTATAGGTATACATCTTTATCCAATAGCCTACAACACAAACAAATAGGTTCATAAGTAATTGTGTAATAAAACAAATTGCAAAAAATATATATGCAATGTATTTCTATGCCTTGAAGTTTTTGCTTGTTAGTCTCATTACTACATACACTCCATTCATTGCGAGTAGGCTGCCTGATCGAGCTTTAAAAAAACAAAACAAACGAGTAGCCTAATTAAGAGAAAGTAGAAAATATCTTAGGCATATTATGTGTCGCACCAGCTTTCTCTGTCAGCCCTGCTAGCAAATATTCAAACGAGAACTTTGAAGGCCGATCGTGGGAGGAGACCAAGGGGTTCTCAATAGCTATAGCAATAGCTAAGCCCCGGCTTTCACACCCGTGAAAGCATCCTCTTTAAAACCCATATTATAAATAATATGTCAACACTGTATTTCTGTATACAAAATACTAAGCCATCAGTGCTTTTGTAATAGCAATATTTATAACTAAATTTCCACAAAGTTGTCGTAATTAACAGATTACCTGAAAATACATGTTTTTATGCATTTACAATTAACTGTCTAGGCAGACTTATGGCTACAGCCTCAGATTGTATAGGCCAAAGCTTCATAGTCATGTAACAGCCAACCAATATAGGCTTAGTTGTTGAGACACAGTGGAAATATTATCAGTATTTTATAAAGAGGTTTGCTGTAAATAATTACTGTATTTATATCTCATTTGCATTTATCAAATGCATGTCACAAGTTCACAACCAGGGACGTTGTTATAATAAATAGCCGACATATAGGCAAAATCGGTTTATGGACCAATTGTGCACGCAACATGTGTGACAGTGACATCCCATATATAACACATTAAGTATCTAAGACAGAAGAATGAAAATGAACAATTAACATCATATATGAGTAGCTGAATTTGTCTTGTACATCTTGTTCAGATGGTTCTCAGTTGTGTTTTGTCACAGGCTATATGCCCACTTCTTCCAGAATTTGGTAACAGGGTTGCCACAAATAGGCTACTACAATAAATAATCTAAACATTTTGGTTAATGATTGAATGACAAGACATTAAACGTCTAAAAAGTTTTTTAAAAAATCAACTATTAACACTGAAGACCTATTCAAACTAATGGCTCTGTGCAAAAAGCGCCATCTAGCAAACGTGTCAGTAATAGTGTTGCTGTCTGAAGAATATGTGAGTCCCTTATTGCAACATTAGTAAGTAATACGGCCATGACACTTCTAGTGTTAAGCCTGTACAACTATGCTTAAGTTCTTTTGCGTAATTTGTATTAATACTAAAAACTTCATAATGGGGAAAAGCAACTATGATGCCATGAGTAACAAAGTCTGTCCCATCCGGGACTTAACTCTACAACTGTAAAACAATAAAATTTGTATTTACATGGTTTTCCCCAATTAATTCTAATTTTCATTTTCTGTATTTCAAAACTAATTTTTTACTGTTGGTACAGTAACAGTTGGGTAACAAAAAAAAAAAAATAGAATACAGAGTTACAGTCTGGACCTCTATTCTCTCTTTCTTTAGTCTTTAGAAGTCATTACTAAACATTATCTTAAGACTATATATTTTTGGCAGTTTCTGGAGAAACTGATTGGGCAAGCTACCCCACCCCCTCCCTCCCGCAGAGGCCCTCATAAAAGTTAATATAGTCTTTGCTCATTTTTAAAATTGTATATACAGTATATAAATGTAGTGCCGGTAGTGAGATTTGAATCTCAGACCTTCTGATTCAGAGCCATATGCACAACACACTATGCCAAACTTGACACTTGGAAACCAGATTGTAAAGGAGGTATTTCAGTTTCAATGAATGATTGAAAGCTAGCTACAGACAAAAACTGTTTTTATTAATTATTTTCATTATTTAAGTTATCAAATTTCTATTATATCACATGTATTATGCAAGTACATCAGGTTTGAACCTGCGATATCTGGAACTTTATGTCACCACACTTAATCCATTACACCACCTGAACGGTGAGCTTAGGGGCCTCAATGTTAGAATATGAAGGGTGAAAAAAAGTGGTGCTAGCTTAGCTTCATCGTTAGCCTGCTATTGTTAAATCGCAATTTGAGAAAAAACTTGCTAATTTACTAATTTACTATTTTGATGTTTGTGTGAAGTTTATAAATTGGATAATGGAGGTGTAGTTAGGTGAGAAATGGTTGAATAATAATAAAGAGTAACAATAATAAAACAATGTAGGCTTTTGACTTCACAACCCTGTTGTGTAAAGGCATTTAGTCTAGCCTACATGTTTGTCATTCATGTGAATTGTTAAGATCGATTATGCTTAATGATTGCATCGAGACTTGTGGCATTTAATTGTGAATAAGATACTGTAGCTCTCAAAAGCATTTTGTAGTTCTATCTATTTCTCTATGATATTTCATAACTTATTTGAGTAATATGCTACTATTTCCTTTGGAATATCTCTCACTGTTATTGTAACATTAGCCTACATGCCTTATGCGAATAGCTTGGTAGACTCATTATGGTAATCAAGTAGGCAATTAAACTAACTTGGGTTATCAGAAGTTTTATTTATTGTTTTTTGTCACCTCAAAAGTGGGTGAGACAGTTCAATTTCCTACAAAACTGGAGGGGTGATATATCCCCCCTGTTCCCCCTACCTTCTGCTCCCCTGATTAGGCCTATGTTTTTATGTGACACCCTAATACCATGGTTTGCTCTGTGATACAACTTCTGTGTAAGTTGTGCTTTGAGGGTTCAAATGTTCTTGGTGTCACTTAAAATGTCTTTAAAGGAGAGATTTCATGCTCCTTTTCACATGTTGACCCAGTTCCTTGACTTCTCAATGCAATGTAGTTGACAAGCTTAGGTAAAAATTCCACAGTTTATGTGAAATAGCACATCATAAAACAACACTTTAGATAATGGTCTGATTTCAGTGACTATCACTGCCCACCCAGCCCCAATTTCCACGTAGCTGTGTTGACGTGAGGCTACGACTATTTTACTACTAGTACCGGTGCAGGCTACTCAAATGCGGTTTGTACATAATTTTATGGGTTTTGGACCACATATGGTTTAATTTCAGCAGTGTTTCAAGGTGTTAATATTGCGCATAAATTCCGCCTCGCCATCCAGACTACGGTAAAGGATACAGGCGGCAGAATGTAGTTCGTGTCAACAACACAGCAGCAGCTTGGTCACACAACCCTGTGTAGGAACGATGTTACGCTTTGATAGCCAGCCATATATCTACTAAGCACATTATTTTATGAATGAAAGTTAAATTATATTCATAGCACAACATCGCTGCAATCTCTGTCCACTAAACAGCCATGTACCCATAAGCACGTATTAATTAATGAATGAAGGGTTACATAGCACGAAACCGCAGCCATTCTTGCAGCTACAGGGCTATGATAGAGAGGTAGCTAGCTGCTAGCAACAACACAAAGTGATAGGCTATTCAGTTAAACAAGAAACGTTAAAATTAAACAAAGACGTATTTTATCTTTGTTATTATCATGGACGTAACGTTAAATGATTTGTATGATATGACTGATCACTGACCCAGATAAAAACATTCTTACTCGCGGTGCCAAAAACAGCAACCCATTTCCGGCAGGGGATACAATTTCAGTATGACACGCAAGTGCGTCTTTATCAATGAGCAATGTTTAGGTTAAGTAAATCAACACAACATTATTTAAGCAGCCTATTTCAAATCCGTTTACAGTTTATGAACAATAGCATATATTCATCTAATGTAGTTATTGATGTGCACATCACTCTTGATAATATGCCTGTCCTGCAGACTCAACTTGTTTATGCTATGGTAGCCTGCAGTTACTGTATAAAAAATAAAAAAAAGTTACAGATTTGGTCATTGTATGGATAAGAATTGTTGTAGAGATTGAAGAGTAGGGGGGCTTCACGACAGTGGAGTGAGGACCAAGGAGTCAAAAATAAAGAACACCCTGCTAGCACAACTCTGAGTATTATTAAATGTAATAACATTAAAGTAATCTGCAAATGTTGCACATTGAACTACTGGCAATCAACTGTAATGGCATATTTTTACTTATTATATTTTCGTATGGGTCTTATCTGAGAACTGCTTTTACTTAAAACGTGTTTCTGTAGGTCCAAGATTAGATTAGTTAACTCCTACAGGATACACAGGAAGACCCTAGAGGGCTAATGAAGGGGCCCCCTGTATAGGATGATTTACGTTAATGACTATGCCATATCTGCTCTGACCACCAAATGACCTATGCTCTCTCATGTGAGAACTTACAAGAAGGTCCATCTGTCTTTTAGCCTCTTTTCTTAAACTTGTGACCCCTTCTGGTATGTGTCTATTACTGTGGCTAGCTTCTTGTATCTTGATTGATTGATTACCATACCTTTGTTGTCATTGTAAACATGCTCTCTGTGCCAACTATAAGAGGACGCAGCAGACAAAGAAGGTTGAACATTTTCGCACAGATGCACTGAACTGCGTTTGTCGGGATTGATCCATTTCTATAGACAATATTAATTTAGCATGTACTAAAGATTCTCTGTCCAAGTATATCCTTTTATTAAAACTTCCCATAACATTTGGCGTCACAAATGGCTTTCCACGCGTGTGACCTGGCGCACGCGGTCGGCGACTGATAATCCTGTCTCCAAACCTCAGCGGCCTTTTTCAGAGTGAAAGAGACCCGACCGTGTGCGCTTTGAGTCAACACCGCTGGGAAACCTGTGCAAATTGAGGAAACCCTGGGAAGTGGATATACGGTGAGATAACCTAGTTTTTTTTTTTGTTATTGAAAATGTGTATTCCATTATATTTTACTGTCTGATCCATACCTTGTTCTTGCATTTCATTTGGGTAGCGGGATATAATTTTTAACTGTAATTAAGATTCCATTTAATATTTCTTTTGTAATCAAGATGCCTTCCATCTAGTGGTGAAATTACAGATATTGATATCTAAGGTGAGACTGCAATATTTTTGTTGTCAAGATTCCGCGTCTTTTATCTGGTTGTGACGCATGACTAACCGAACTTTGCAGTGACGACTACATTGTTATGTATTCAGCGCTGACCATTGTTAAACAATGGGAATTGGTAAGTCCAAACGGGCCAAGCCTGTTTCAGGACCGATTGTTTGTGAAATGAGAAAACGGTATGGTGAAGATAGTCTACAAGGTCTACATAGTCTACAGGGGAACCATGGTTTTTATTAATTCCATGGTTTTTACCTAGTTTTCCGTTGTGTCTTATTCCGTTGTGTCTTATTTCTTCTGTTCAAATGTTTTTAACTGTAAAGCACGTTGAGTTGCACATTGTGTATGAAAGGTGCTATACAAATAAAGTTTATTATTATTATTATTATTATTATTATTATTATTATCATCATTATAATATATGGATGTTTGGACAGAGAATGTGTAGTTTGTTTACAATTTTTTTGGGGGTCAAACAAAAATGTGGTCAATATTAGATTAAATACATATATTGATAGATTTAAGGTATATGAGGACCACTTACAGTAAGGTATTGGGGACTACGAGAAATACGCGAGAAATTTTAACAAAGGAATTCCACTAGATATAATGAATAATACCAATAGGATACTATATAAGTAATTATAATAAAATGCAAAATAAATTAAGAGTGTGGTTTTGCACTACAGGTGAATAAAGCCTGATAGGGGACATATATTTTATATTATACAATAAATAGGAATAGGAAGCACATTGCGTATACATATTTTAGCCTAGAGATCGGGTCAGATTGTTTCTTTCGTGTTTGTCTGTTCCTCTGTCCCATACAGCTGCAGCCTGCATTTTGATGATCCATCCGACCCTTGCTTTCGCCGTACACTGTCAGCTGGCTTGCATTCGTCTGTGTTAGTGGGCCTACTCAGCCTGCTGCACCTGCAAGCCCGGTTTTCCACAACCCCGAACCACGTTCACACCAGAAAAGCATGCAGAATTGTGCTGCCCATCAGGGTGAAGTGAGAACGGCTTTTCCTAACCTAGTAAGGTAGGTATCTATGCGTTTTAAAGGTAGGTATCTATGCGTTTTTCTATTTAAGGTTTTCCAGACTTGACCAGACCAATTGCCTTTATGGTGGACGAGAAGAATATATGTGTGTGGTTCTTTGTGTGTGTGTTTTTGTTTTTTGTTTTGCAGGAACAGTGAAATAATTATGGTTTGATGGGACATTCCATGTGGTCTTCCTCCGGTTGGTCTTTCGTGAGTGGTGTATGGCTAAGTTTCTATCCTGATTTTGACGCATAGGATTGCGTCAAGAGGGAGTATCCTTATATTAAATTATTCTTTAAATTACAATTGTCTTTGAAACATTCATCTTTTTGTGAGAATTAAATGTTACACTATTTTACATTTATACTGTACTTTCTTACATTTCCTGACAGGTAAATGATGCTCTGGATGCCATTACAAGCGAAAGTGTGCCAGTATGAGCTTCAGCCAAATGACTGGGAGCCAAGGAGGGTGACTGGGAGATCAGAGAGCTGGACGGGACCGTTCCAGATCTTGCTTATCATTCTACAGTTGCCAAATGGGCAATGTGGGATTCACACCAGCTACTGCAAGAAAGTCCATGGACCTTCAGATTTGATCCATGATCTGTTCTATGGATGCTAATGTGACACCTGTTTAAGCATACACATAGTCCAACAGGGCGGCGTTGACTCATCACAGTATTGGGACCTAAGTCTGGGGTTCCTAGTACTGAAACAGGAGAATTACACAGTAGTATAGTACATTTTTGTGCCGAGAAAAACACTTACACGAGTCACCTTGAGTGGCCATCATGTGCCACGTGATCAATTACATGAACATGAACTCTGTTCCTCGACAGTCCTTCCGTGGGCTGGGAACCAGAAGAATGGTAACAAGAACTTCCTTGGTGATTGTTACAGTGTCTTTTGTGGTGGACTTCAGCACAAAAGCATATTGGCCATACAAACTCTAGAAGCATATGTACAGTTGAACTGACCATTAGTATGTTTGCTCCTGACAACATCTCTGCTCTTCCTATAGCAAATGCTACAGCAGATTCAACTATAGGGTTTAAAGCCCACAGTAATGTTTTCATGGTTGTTGTATGTTATAGTGTAATGGCGGGAATGTTAAGGTATATGTTTATATATTCGCTATTGCTCTAGAGAAAATTATTAGAAGTATGGAATTTTGTCGTTATCCTTTTCTCATCGTCACACTGTTTCAGTATTAAGCGTCTGAATTTTTAATTTGTTCCCAATTGTGACCTCTATGGCGTCCCATCATAGTACAGTACAGTTATACTCGAAGGTTTGACCTAAAGCCATGTTATGAACGACAGCATAACTGTGAGATAGCCCAACTCCGCTTGTTTTCCAGCCTAATGTCTCCTCTCTGTAGACTATGACTGTGCCGAGAGCAGATATTTGGTGGGCGTGTGGAACTGACAGAAGGATGCGTCAAATATTACCTATTAATCGGACAGGTGCATGCACCCCTATTCTGCAAATTTTACCTGTTGCGATAAGTCACATTTCACACGTGAAAAGACAGAGCTCCTCATGGATCACTTGATGATAAGGTATATATTGATTCAATAGGAATACAACGTGGAATCCCTGATGAGTATAAAGCTAGGAATCAGATTGCTGCAGGGTTCGAGTCTATTTTTAGTTTGATTATTGTGAATAAAACTTAACTTAATTTACTACAACCAAGTTCATTAACTTGTTAACCCTCGATGCTGATTTAATATCTTTGGTGATATCTTTGGTAAATGGAAGGGTTTTGATAGGAGTATTCTAACCAGTTTTCTTACAGTTACTTGTGTTGTCGTCTTACTTGGTTGTTGTGTTATTCCATGTATTCTCAATCTAATAATTAGGGCTATAGATAGGTCAGTTAATACACAGTTTCTTAAGTGGCCTGTGATAGACCGGGATCCTTTTGATGGTCTTCCATCTGTCAATGATTCTCTTATTGACAGTTCTTCAGTACCTCTCCGGGAACCATCAACTTATCTTGGTGGAGAGGTTTGTGTGTCTCTATGATCCTGAGAGCTGTGTTGTCTGGATCCTTGTGCTCCTGGTAGGGTCTCCCAAGGCAAAGTGGTCTCAGGGGAGGGGCCAGACAAAGAATGGTTCAGAAGACC
>JAODUK010004875.1:0-10571 GCA_027564635.1 Typhlichthys eigenmanni
TTTGTGTTTTTTTCTGACTTTTTTAGAGAGTGAGAGAGAGAGAGAGAGAGAGAGAGAGAGAGAGAGAGAGAGAGAGAGAGAGAGAGAGACCTAGAAGGGGAACGAGAGAGAGAGAGAGAGAGAAAGCGAAAGGAGGGGAGAGAGAAAGAGAGAGAGAGAAGTAGAACTTGACAGTTAGAAGACTGTTAGAAGATAGAATAAAGACAGCAGTGGGTGATGGGCAGTGTTTGAATGAATCACAAACTGATGTGTGTCCCTTTAACACTAGAACCACGTCTGCATCATTTTGTTCTAACGAATGGCCAATCAGCATAAACAGTGGTTGAGATAAAATAAACGGTATTTACAAAATAAGCTATTAGTTATTTTTCTGAGAAATGCAAAGCACGATCAGTTTGGCCTGTCCAATACAATGTTACAGTACAGGCTACATCCCAGTGCTTGCACTCCACATAGGCCTACATAGCCTATATTTCCATGGTGGTTTCCATGGAAAAAGTCCAAACCAAAACGACTAGGCCTACTTACCCATCTCTGTTGACTAAAGGCGTTCACCCTCTATAGTATAGTATACGCGGATAGCAAACAAATGCCTTTAGTCCATTTACACTCACCTACATCCAAAGTGTTGCGGACTGGCAGGCTGTACAGTCTCGAACAGTCTGTCAACATGTCCAACAAGGAATCTTCAGGAATCAAGCTGTCCAGTGTACACGGCTGTATTTTCTTTTGCATGGCAAGTCGGTGCGCACTGAATGCGTAGTGCTCCCACCGGCGGTCAGTTGTGGTAAGTTTTTTGGGTCCACGCATGGTGTTGACTTATTGCGCTCGGCTCCATCGGTAAATTTGGGAGTCTGTATGAAACTTAATTCACTTCTTAACTTAATTAATTGACAAGTGGATTCCTAAATAGATCTAAAAGAAACAAAACTAAGGGAAGGGTGTTTAATTGTATGGGTTCATGTTATGTTGTACCTGTGTAATTGTTTAAAGATAGATGCTGTTCTAAGAAACAACACACCAAAGACTACTGGTTGAATAAGAGAAGAGCTAGATTAAAAGTTTATTTACTTACCTCTTCAAACCTACAAAGTTGTCTGTTCTCACTTTTGCTGCCGATACCCATTTCTCCAGAGCGATCTAGATCTTCTGATGCACTGGTCCACATTGAGTATTCACCTTCTCTTATTATGTTATAGGGAAGCTATTTAGTTATTACTTCTGGTTGTTACAATATACCCTTCTCTTCGGCAGAATGTCTGGATTATGAGGAAAGAAATGTTGCGTTTCCAGCATGAACCGTTCTGAAGACATCATATGAAATATGAACTACAGGTATGCGTTTTATCACCATTTGAAAGTGCATTAAGCGAGACATTTTCAAGTAGGCCTGCGCGGTATACCGCTTAAGATATAGTGGAGTGATAACGTCCTGAGCAGGAGATGACATCACACTCTCTGTGTGTGTTGTGGTCCTCTCCTCTGTTTTTTGTTCTTGTAACCCGGCAGGCCATGTGTGTCCCATTTGTTTTGATATGCTGGTTCCTAGAGTGACATCTAGTGGAAGACAATATATTACTATTTTAAAAACAAATCTTCACTTGGGAATACTTTGGGATTTCTCACAAAGTTCTCACATGAACAAACATCCTTGTGTTAGACGTGTGCCAGAACTGCAGGGTGTCTAATTCCAAAGGTGAGGTTGTTCTCTTGGTGCTGCTCTGTGATCGTATTGCAAATATATCTCAGACCACCTCCTAACCTGAGTTCAGTTCTGTAGCTGCTTGCCAGAGAGAGATTCCTTGGGCCGTGTCTCCGCTGACAGTTTCTGAATTACCTATCAGCCGGCGCTGATGCTCTTTGCATCAGCTGCATGATAGGAGGACATATTTCAACGACTTAAATCAGATAAACAAACATGTATTTTTCAAATATTTTATAAGATAATTTCCCCACATGCACCCCCACCACCTTTACAGTACGTACATAGTGTCCAGGATAAAGTCCATCATGCCAATCTTGTCGTCCACATTTGCAAGGTGTGCCATGTTTTACATGTATTTCAGAGACATTATCAGCGTACTTTTAAATGCTTTGGAGCCATACATGATATAAAATATAAAGTACTGTAGCTACGTGTTATTAGTTTCATAATAGCAGGTCTTAACAACCCTTCCATTGCGGCGTCAGGACAACAACATTTCTGCAATGCTGTGTAAGATAGCTAGATTGTAAAACCATCCTGATCTCGCCAGCTCCTCACTTTGACTTTGCTGTGAGAATCGGTCTGGACATCTTAAAATCATAGCGACTGATTCCAAGCAACAATTGATCTGACCGATCAACATCGTACTAATAACTGTGGGTGTGGCTTAGCTGTGCCGACAGTGAGAGCGACTTGAAAACAACAATGTCTGTTCCTAAGAGGTTAACTTAACATCTTAGGAAAGTATGTTTTCACTCTTCTCTCGAATGTTTTCGGCTAGAGTTTATTCAACAATTGGTTCACAGGTTCGTCCACTGACCTGGCCAGAATTTTTAGCATAGAACTATATATGGTTGTGTGATCTGTTATAGAACAATAATGTCAAGGGGTTTGTGTTATATTAACACTTGACATGATCTCTGCATGATGACATCCTGCCTCTAAGATTAGTTGACCCCCAAGCTACATATATCCTCGTAGAATCACCTGACAGCTTCCACTGAACTAAGTTGCTAAGTTTCTAAAAGGTATTTTTAGTGGCTTATGATGGGAATTTTCCGCAATGTTTTTTCTGCTTAAACAATATCTGTTCTGCTGATCTGGCTGCTCTAACAAAACATTAGCACAGAGCTTTTCTCCTTTTTTCACACATTATCCCCCTTCTCTCCTCTTCCTCTCTCTCCTCCATCTTGTCCTCCAAGAGCTGTGCCCCCTGCCTGAAGTGTTACATTCTGTCTGTCTCTGTAGTCTCACGCTCATCGTAGGCAGTCAATTGGCTCTGCCAGCAGCTTCTCCTTGCTAGCTGGCAGCATCAGGGTGCTGACAGATCTCTGAGCTGCAGGGGGACCCTGGCCTCTTCATCCTTAAGTGTATCTCTCTCTCTCTCTCTCTTCTCCTCTCTAATGTTGGCTATGATGGACTGCTCCTCCCTGACCTGTACAGGGGGTGTTCAGAGTGTCATTTTACATGAAGTGGTAAGAGTAATGTTTACTCAGTCTGTCTTCTTGTGTCCTGGCGAAGCGGTTGGGACGTGTTATGCCAAATGTGTACACCTGCTGAAAACTGACGGCCATATGTGGGATCGCTTGCAGCTCGTCTACATCTGTTTCGCACCAGACATAGGCTGTCTAGATATCTACAGCTGTTCTATATGGATATAAAAGGCTATGTAACTTGCAAATACATTTAACTTGTCCGTGAAATGCGTAACTTTTTCTTAAACCTTAACGTTTCTAGTAATTGAATATGACTGAATAAAAAGTGTTTGCAGAGTACGGGAGAACAGGGTAAGTCGAGCCAGTTATCAGTGGCCACTGATGAGCCACCAACTTTATCTAGGTAACCATAAACAAATATTATTTTGTGACCACATATTAAGGAAGTATAGTGCACATTGGTCAGCCTGTCTTAGACTCAAGCGTGGAGCGAGTAGAATGAAAACCAGAGCAAAATAAATTACTTTTGTCATGCCAAGTACATTTATAATGTTTCAAATGTTATAGGTTTTGCTTAATTAAAATAGATATGTTTTAGACATTATAATAAGTTATTTCAAGTCAGTGTAAGATACAAAACGAGGTAAAGAACTTTGCACAATTGTTGATAGTTTTGTCAAAATGGAGGTTGTGGGTTAAAAATGTGCCAGTGATGTTGGTGCAAGTTGAGCCGGTTACTCAATTTACCCTAAAAGTTTATATAGGCTGAGTAACCTGTGTATATTACTATTATTTTGTTATATTCAGTATACATACATAGATATAAACACAAACACAAACATACACTGACTTTGTCATTGTTAGAAGTTCATGTATATTTTATACGTTAGTGTGGATGTAATGCATCTAATTGTTGACTAATGTTAAGTGTAAGCCACACACACAAACATGTTGTAGCCACATAACAGTATATACAACATCACAATTACACATTACTCAGTTGAATCTTAACTGAAAAGTTAAAATGTGGACCAACAGAACACGAACGGATAGTTTTATTGAAAAGTATTAGTTTTTGCCTTTGTCAAATTGATTAATTAATGAATAATCAAGTTTATACCAAAATTGCTTAATTTTGTGTAATTTTAATGGTGGCACAATTTTCCCCATCCCTATGCTAATCTTACCCCTAGCTTGGGGTAAGTTCTGCCATTAGACAAACTTTTTGGTTGGTTGGTCATTGTTCTAAAACTAGAATAATTAGAGAATGTGTTTACATTTCCATAGGTGCACAACAACCTGATGTATATGTAGTAACTATTATTTAAAAGTGACAGGTGACCGCAAATGAGATAGTACAGTGCAGGAACCACCAGGACTTTTCCTAGAGCTGGCCGCCCGGCCAAACTGAGCGACCGGGGAAGAAGGCGTTTAGTCATTAATCAGTCATTAGCGATTTGAAACAATAACAAAGTGAGACCTATTGCTACACTACCAGAAATACTGTATATGTTACAGGGCTAACACTATCTCAATAGCCTGCTGGTCTAAAGCACAGCAACTTTGCTGGATAGCGCTGTATTTCTCCAGTGAGATATCCACAACAGTGTGTCACAGGTGTAGCAATGTAGGCTACTACTCGGATCTTCCCGTCACGCAAAGCAAAGCAGTCAGAGAACAAACGTCCACCGGAATACCGTATTTGTATCCGGCTACATGCCTAGTGGAAAGTTTGTTTATTTGCATGCCTTTGAAAAAAGTTGCAATTGTCCTATAAACAATATTGTTCATATCAATATAGCAACAAATAGCTATTTCAAAGATATGATGGGGTAATCTCATCCTGACATTTGCTTGAGAACTATTTGTTTTGGTCTGAGATGTTGGTGCTTAATGTGACATCAAGATAATACAATATAGTGCATAGTTCCTATAAAATATTTAACTAGAAAAAATAACATCTTTAAAAAATATTCTCACTTCTGTTTATTTGTTTATTATGCTCTTTAGTATTTGCTGAAGGAACAGATGTTAGCCTACTCGTTTGACATCACCTCTTGCACAAAGATAACTCCAGTTTAGGCTCATGACATTTGTATAATGTGTTGAAATACACATTTATTTCTTTAATACATTTTTTATTTAAATAATCTGATTGACCAAATGTTAAATACATAGAATGTCATTATTTTCCATTGATTATAGACAAGATTACTTAAGGGCAGCTCTCTGAATCTCCATCTTTATAAATTTGTTGTATATGTAGTGGTACATCCCACACATCAAATGCTTTTCATTTGGGTTCAATAATGGAGCCTTCTCTCTCTCTCTGCATATAAACATTTTCTTCTTCTTGAAAATGTGTTAACCCATTCTAGATATTTGTGTGCACTGAAGTCCATCTTTTCTATTGTATGTTTGTTTTTTGGTGTGTTTCAGTTTACTACATGTCGTCATTACTGGTAGACACAGGGATAATGGGCAGAAGCTACAGTTACATAAAGGAGAGAGTATACTTCTTTCGTTGGGTGAAAGATTTTAGTAGGTACATCATCTGATTCGTAAACTCACTTATATCTATGAATGACCATTAGAGGGCAGAAGAGAAACATAAATCTCATATGTGGTGGTAATGAGATAATTTGTGAAAATGTGAGGTTCATATTTAGCAGTTAATTAACATGCAGGTATATAAAGTTCACTAAATGGGTGCATTCTTTTTCACAAAACAAAGCCATAAGCATATAGGGTTTAAATTTAATCGATTCCTATTCTGCTTATTGAATCCGGTTCATTCGACTCCAATATTTTGGGGAGAAAGAGTGAAAATGTCCTAACTTTTGATTTAGGCTATAATCAGTCAAATTAATGTCAGTGTTTGTGACACTGCCAGGAATCAGGAAGGTTTCTTTTTCCCTTGTTTATAAAAAATAAGATAAATAAGAATAGCCTTTTAAAAGTTGTAGGTGTTAATGCATTTAATTATTATAATTACGTACTGTAAGTTTACAGCGTAGAACTGTCACGATTTCCAAGAGGTGAGGACCCAAACCCGAGACACATAGCTGTACTTCAAAACAAGGTTTATTCCAGAAATAACAGAAAGAGAAGAACATGGGGACCACATTGTAAGACTACAGTAATTCTCAGCTAGACTGCCTGAAATGAGTGTGTGTAAATCAACCTAAATGGCAGCCACATCAGTCAAAGCAGCCTGCCGACCTCTCCAGGGACCTTTAGACGCTTATTACCTCTCATGTGTCCATCTCCCATTTCCTCTATTGATGCTTCTGCTTCTGAACTCTCCCCCTTCCTTCGCACATCTTCCTCTGAGTCTCTCTCTCTCTCTCCCTCTCCCTCTTCCTCTCTTCCAGGAACGCTGTGTTGCAGAAAGAGCTGATGGCGTACTGGCAGAGCCACTTTGTAGAAACCAGCCATTGATCGACGCCCTGCATCGCAGGCTTATATCTGCACGCAGGCCTACAGTTACATTGCAAGTAGTTCTGTAAACAACGTCTTAATGCGCCAGTCGCATTACTGTGAATGAATGAATGAATGCATATTAATGCAAGGAGTACAGGGGGATGCATTGCTTGCAGGTCAAGACCATTAAAGGCATATATAAATGTAGCCACTAAAGAGAAATGTAATTCAAATAAAGTTTATTTATAGATCAATTACAGTCTCAAGGGGTTGCACAAGTTTCCACAAGGAGACAATACGACACCTTCACCTATTCCTCTCATCATGCAAGGAAAAAACTCCCTAAAATCTGCTTGAGTAAAAAAGATGGGAAATAACCATGGGAAGGGACCACAGAGGGAGAATTCAATTGCTTTCAGGTTGGTTAGAATGTAGGTGCAGAATAGGCAACAATTGGACATTTTACATTGAAGTGTCCAGGCAAACAGGAGCTCTTACATTGTAGGAGTTATGTTGTTTAATGGTGATTCCAATATACTAATGATAGATGGCACATGAGGATGTGACCGTGGTGCCAGTGGTGGCCAGGGGTCTCATTTATAAACATGTCATACACACAAAACGGGGCTGGAAACGTGTGTACGCACGCAAAGGTTGTGGTCTATAAAAAATAATTTGACGAGAGAATGTGCGGTCCTCCACGCACACTTTCACCCATGCGTACACACAAAAATGGGATGAACTGGAAAACTGCGACTCCAATGGCAGAAGGAAGTTTTGAAAATAATATAATTTTGAAAAGTTAATTGAAAAATAACCTCTCACGTACAGCAGGGATGTTGCCAGACCTAAACAATGAATTGTAAATATCTATTATAAAAAATGACAGAGCAGGCGTGATATATAGGCCTAGTTGTTAGTTAGACTTATGAAGAGGCGCATGTACAGTGAGTCAATAACAATAACATTGCTAAATTTTTATACCATAAATTGTTTTCTTTTCAGCTCGCTGAATGTTACAGAACAAATAAAACAAATATCTCTTGTTCTCTCAAAAGGTTTGACGGCACTATGCCTTGCCCCCTTTCCCCAGAATCCATTGCCTTGTGTGTGTGTGTTTTGTGCTGAATAAGATTTACTGTTGTATATGTGTGTATATATTATATATTGTGTTTATGGTGGCCTTATTAGTTTCGGTGTGTTAGAGAACAGTAACTAATTGATTGATCATACAACAATTGCGATATTGGTTGGACACCATTGCAGAAAGTTTGCATATTGAACAAATTGCTGTTGAATGGGTGCATGGCTGTGTTTTTTCTAAGCGCTGCATTTGACTAGGCTATATCTTTGCTACATATCCGTCTTTGTGCCTTTTGTTGGTGTTGGATGGAAGAAAATTGTCATGTTAGGTCAGTGTCTCAAACTTGACAAAATGTTGTTCACAACGAATTCCCCACTAACCACGGATCTCTAGTGATTGTGTGAAATTACTTTTCTGGAACTTCAATGAATATTAATTCAGGGAGTTTCAGTGACCATTTATAGGCAATTGTGGGCAATAATTGGGTGGAACAAGATGCTCGTTTTGGTCCGCTAGATTTTAAGTAGGTTGTGATTTCTAAAGGAAAACCGGCAAACCGTGCTGTTTTATAAATATAAAAGATTGAGAGCTTTGCCTTCCGGCTTTTCTTCACAATGGTGCTGTAAAGTCATTGCAATGCCACTCCTGCTGCTCCGATTCTCTGGCCAATCTCTCGCTCCAATGTCCCCTCACTCACGAACAAGACCCCGAGGTGCTTGAACTCATTCACTTGGGGTAAGGACTCATTCCCTAACCGGAGTAGGCACTCCATCGGTTTCCTGCTGAGAACCATGGCCTCAGATTTAGCGGTGCTAATCCTCATCCCAGCTGCTTCACACTTGGCTGCAAACCGATCCAGTAAGTACTGGAGGCCATAGACCGATGATGTCATCAGGACCACATCATCTGCAAAAAGCAGCGATGAGATCCCCAGGCCACCAAATCGCAACCCCTTCCCACCACGACTACGCCTCGATATCCTGTCCATGAATATCACAAACAGGATTAGTGACAAAGTACAGCCCTGGCAGAGACCAACTCCCACCTGAAACGAGTCTGAGAATCCGTACACAGCTCTTTTGGCATACACGGATTGGATTGCCCTTAAAAGGGACACCCTCACATCATACTCCTGCAGCACCTCCCACAGTATCTCCCGGGGGACCCGGTAATACGCCTTCTCCAGATCGACAAAACACATGTAGACCGCAAGGGCATACTCCAAGGCCCCTTCCAGGATCCTTATGAGAGTAAAGAGCTGGTCCGATGTTTCCACAACCAGGACGGAATCCGCATTGTTCTTCTTCAATCTGAGGTTCGGCAATCGGCCAAACCCTCCTCTCCAGCACCACAGACTTTACCAGGAAGGCTGAGTAGTGTGATACCCCTCAGGGAAATTGACGAATATATCCCCCATCAGCCTCCAGCTCGGTCTCTACCATAGAGAGCGTGTCAGTCAGATTCAGGAGTTCCTCAAAGTGTTCCTTCCACCGCCCAATTACCACCTTAGTTGAGGTCAGCAGAGTTGACCATTGTTGTCTATATAATATAACATTAATTTTATAAATGCAAAAGCATTTGTTGACTGTGTAGATCAATTATTTCCAACCCCTGGTCCTGGAGGACCAACTGTCCCGTATATTTTTAGATGTCGCCCTGCACACACCTGATACAAATGAATGGGTTTTAAGAAGCCTGATAACGACCCATCCATTTGAATCAGGTGTGTTGGAGCAGGGAGACATCTAAGACCAGACACTATGTCCACACGTCCACTGCTATTTTTATTAAAAAAAAAACTTTTTCTGCATGATTTGGCCTTTCATCCACATCAAATAAAACGGTGCATCCGATCACTAAAACCAAAAGTTTAGCAAAACTCCAGAGTGAAGATAATTTAAAACTCCATCCTCGGCATTCACGTGTAGACAGTTAAAACAGATTTTTTTTTTCGAGAGCTATGTATATTTGGGTATTCCATGTATGTACCATATTCCATGTTCCATGTATCCTGTTCCATGTAAACACCTTATCCTGTTCCATGTATGGACCTTATCCTGTTCCATGTATACTGTTCCATGTAAACACCTCACCCTGTTCCATGTATACACCTTATCCTGTTCCATGTAAACGCCTTATCCTGTTCCATGTATACTGTTCCATGTAAACACCTTATCATGTTCCATGTATACACCTTATCCTGTTCCATGTATACTGTTCCATATATGCACCTTATCCTGTTCCATGTAAACACCTTATCCTGTTCCATGTATGCACCTCATCCTGTTCCATGTAAACACCTCATCCTGTTCCATGTAAACACCTTATCCTGTTCCATGTAAACACCTTATTATGTTCCATGTATGCACCTCATCCTGTTCCATGTAAACACCTTATCCCGGTTTCTGGACAGGCACCGCTTCAATCAGGGGATGTAACCATATGGATGTAACTAGGGCTGAACGATATTCTGTTTTAGCATCGACATCGCGATGTGCGCATGCGCGATAGTCACATCGCCGAAACATGCGATGTGAAGGGTAGCACACATTGATGTATTAAGAGAACGGTAGCACACAGTAAACACGAGTTTGTTGTATGGCTTGTTGCTGTGGTGACATGCACGTTCCGCGTGCCAGCACAGTGATTGGTTCGCTGTGCTGTTGCTCACCGCGCTCACACACAGCCAACATTCTCTGGCAATCCTAGCTAAAAATTAGCGACGAAGAGGATCGCGCGCAAATAAAGGATGATTTCGTACCAAAAAGAAAGTCAGAATCAGCTATTTGGGACTATTTCGGCTACAAAAAGGAGGATGTTGACCAAAAAGAGGTACTTTGCTTGGGGTGTAGTAGAGCTTTAAAACGTTAGAAAAAAATACAGAAACTAAACATTTAATTTTAAACAACTTATTTAATCAGTG
>JAODUK010004876.1:0-10571 GCA_027564635.1 Typhlichthys eigenmanni
TCAAGCCACGCCCTTTATTAAATCATTTTTGGAGTTTATTCTGCTTTTGAGTTCTCTTTGACTTCCTGAGTGTGACACAGAGAGGCTTATATATATAATATATACTGTATATATATATACTTATATATACCCTTTTTACATTTTGAGAATCTGCCTCTGTGGAATCTGCATGGTCTGAGTAGGCCTATACACTACACACCTATAAAGCAATTTGTGAGTGAGATGGCTGTAGCCTACTTGGTGTATCAGAACGTACTTACTTACTTGTTCAAAAGTTTAAATCAGATGCAGAGCCTGTCTGGTGGGGCGAAGGTTCTATCAGGTGCCTACAGTTGGTCAATTGCTTTGTTATTGCCACGGCGCCAACTTTGGGTGTAGGTGTTCAGGAGGGGAGGGGGGCCCATGATCTTCAGTGCCCAGGGGCCCCTGAAGGTACTAATCCGACCTTGATTTTAAATGATGACACGCTTATCTTGATTCAATAACATTTAAAAGTAGTGCCCTCTTTAACACGCTTTAGGCTCTTTATTATTGAACTGTCCAACAGTAGCAGTGATTCTAAATATCTACACATTTTCGTAGTCTATAAAATCTGTTTAATGTCTGCTAAATAAGCAGTGCATTTTGGCAATACAATGTTGTATCTAGCACCCGTTGGTGTAATGAAACGCTTCCACACTAGTGACTTTCAACGAAGAGCTTTACTCACGTGTCTCATGTACTATATCACACACACCGTAATTCGTCATCTTACCGTAAACTGTGTTGTCGTGACAACACACGAATGTGCGATGGATTGTCCCTACATTACCTGTAACCTTATACATAACACCCCCCCCCCCAACAGTCTTAAAGAAACATAGCACAATGCGGTTACCCACAAATAACCAAAAGAGGAAACAAGTCCTTAACCACCTTGACCTCGACCTGCACAAGCTAACTGTGAAAATTAGTCACATAGTCATCTAAATGACTTGGACGGGACCGAGCCCGCACTGGCCTGCCCTCTCCGTCCGGTGCTTGCTCTTGCATGTCTGGAAACACCCGGGGTGGGGCTAAGTTCGGAGGTGGGGCAGGGGCAGGTGCACTCAGCTGCGTCTCCAAACCAGCGGTGCCGGGGTCACATGCTCCCATGAGAGGCACAGCTGTCAAGGCTCCCTCAGGTGGAGGTACTTTCTTGAGGCGCCTCTCATGCCGTCGCTCAGCTGAAAAGTTGCAGGCCCCAGTTGTTGCTTAACCTGCAATGGTTCTGACCAGAATGATTCCACCATGTTGCCCGTCTGATGTCTTCGTGTGCGGACCCAGTCTGACACGCGTATTAGTGTTTCATTCACACGCCGGCGATTGTTGAAACGATCTTTCAGTGTTCTCCGATGCTTACAGACAGCTTGTTTTGCCGTCGCATAGCTGGCCGAGAGATCACATGCCTTATGTGGTCTGAGCCGGTCAATACAGGACTATAGCCTAATGTGTAGTCAGGCATAGTCGCCGATGCCAGTCATCCGCGGATGTTGTTACAATGGCAAGAAAAATATTGAAGAATCGCTGCCACTGTTGGACAGTTATAAAGGACCCTTAAAGAGGGCACTACTTTTAAACGTGTTTGACTCCAGAAAAGCGTGTCATCAGTAAAACACACAGTCAAGAGGGAAGCCCCAATGTAATGGCATTGCAACGTTCAACGCGCTGGGATGACCGTGCCGAGCCGTGCCGAGCCAAGCCTGCTCTTGCAATGGAAAAGGGTCATAGTGCGTCAGAGCGGCTCCCTTGGTAGGCGACCCGGCTCACTTTGGCCCCACTCCAGAGCAGGCCCATCTCGGGCATGGCTCGGTACGACTAAACTTGCTATGGAAACTGGGCAAATGTGCCAGTGAAAAAGCCCGAATACTGTAATTCACTTAGGTTAAAAGGGTCTGCTAAACTTACATAAATTAAAGTAAACTTTTGGGAAGCGCTATAGCCATTAGCAGGTTTGGCTAATTCTGCAAGGTCATGTAGCTTATTGACCCTTGAGAGAAGTGGGATACGCACCAAGTACCACTGAATCAGATTCACAGTATAATTGGTAAAGATAAAAGCTCTATGCTTACTGTGATAGTGGGGCGAATCTCAGTGATTCCCCATGAGCAGTTTGACACCTTCAGACAAAATTGATTCAGCTATCTGGCATGAAACAAATGACAGGGGCAATTCATCCCTTTGTGTTCTGTAATCTGCAAGGGAAGAACGTAAGCAGCTAAGAGTCACATTTTAATTGTGTAGTTGAAGTCTCTGGGATGGTGACGAAAACAAACTCGTATATCCTGTTTATTATTCAATTGCATTCATCACTTATCTTACCAAGAAAAGGCAAGGTTGACTGGAAATAATAATAATTATGAGCAAATATTTGTTATTCATGGCACATTAATTCTACTAAAGTATGGTTTCATTCATCACTGTTACATTAAACTTTAATCATGCAGTGAGTACACTATCGCAGGTTGCAATACAATATTACTGCATATTTTCTTGTAGCCATTAGTAGTGAGCAGACTTCTGTTAACGTAATTGCATAGACTTACAGTATATTTCAGAATTGAATACAGTAAACAGTAGCCTGTGTGTTCTCACCTATAGAAAAGCATACAATATCTTACTGTGCTACATTTGCACGTACAAAAAAACCTATAATAGCTCATGTGATTCTTCAGTAAACATTCATTAGTTTACACCACTTTAATTATTGATGATAACAAGAGTCAAATAAAAATTCCCTATCCCCCTCCCTTCTCTACTATTCACTATGGAAAAACCCATTCAGTGTTATTAACCTTGCGGCCCTAAGCTCATGACAATAACAATGCAGGTCTAATTTGCATTAATACTCATCACCTCCTGCACACACACACTCACACACACACAAATGCCTTCAGAATTTCCTTTTTGTTGCCAACTGTGGGCGTCCAGGGATTCAGCCACAAATGTTTTATGAATAGATCCGGATCTCAAGATTTTCTAAAAACATAACTGCATGCATTAATGCACATGACTGGCATGACTGTAATAATAGAATAGCCCAGGTTTTGGGGCATTGTACTTTTTTCTCTTCAATAATTCCATAGTTTAATTTTTATGCTGACCCTTTGAACTGAATAGGAACCATAATTTGCCGAAGGATGTGGGCCGTTTTAAAGGCTTCATCTTATTTCAATTACCAAATGGCTACAGCCCAGAAAGTACGTCACCCCTGTGGCAAATACGACGGCTTACAGTGATGTTTTCAGAGAGGAAGCGGCTAAATGATGTGTTAGACACATTAATTTTATGATAATAATGCACTTTAATGCATTTATTATTAATAATCAGTTAAACATGCATATTGCATTGATCTTTGAACAAGACCCCGAGGTATTTGAACTCCGTCACTTGGGGTAAGGACTCATTCCCAACCTGGAGTAGGCACTCCATCGGTTTCCTGCTCCTGTGAAAGCGGACTTAACACTTGGCAGGTGATCAGCGTCACAGCTAACTACGGCCATATAGCTGCCAGTACAACACTGATTGGTCAGGACCACAGTGCTTCAACTGAAGCACAATGATGTCAGGCTGTCCAGAATGATACTGCTGCCAAGTTAAACTTAAGCTCACATCAGGATGTTTCACGAGGCTACAAAATCAAATGTCTGACAATGAACATGTTTTGAGTTCTACAAATCACTAGCATCATCATCCCTTACATCAACATTCCCCTTTTACCTGCTTCTCTCATTGGCTTTCTCACTATGGATCCTCACATATAAATACAATGCACATACAAGACAAGTGCTCCATGATATTCCCTACCTGCCTTTTGTTCCAGTTTTCCAGTTTGCCCAGCCTGTCAGGACCTCAAGCTTTCCGTTTCAATTGATTCCCCACCATTCTTATTCATTTTATTGTGATATAATTACAGACTAAATGAATATAAATAATTGAGGAATGGACACACATTCTGACTTCATGACTGCTTCAACCTTCAAATTTACTTAATTATCTCTCTTGTTTAACATGCTGGTAAATCTGAATAAATTATAGGCTCATTTGGTGCTCATAGTTTCATAATAATTAACGAAGGAATCTAACCCATCTACATGGGCTGCATGTGTTACTTGCCAACCTTCTGATGCGAACCGTGGTGATCTCTCGTAGCCTAAACAACGATGTGATTATAATTATTCATCCCGGGGGCACGAAGTGAGAACACAGGTTGAGTGCAGAGGGAAACATTTAGAAAGTTTATATTCACAGCTTCATTACAAACTATATGCTTTTAGCCCCTCCCATCACATCAACATCAAGTGTCCCGACTGTTCCTCCCCACGTCACTGCACAAACACGTCCATATTGACAAAGGTTTAAACATTTATATGCGATCAAAGCAGCTTAGCGCAAGCAGTGTTAGTTCTAACCTCGTGGGCAGAGGTTTTATACATCATAAATACAGACCGGCTTCTAATTGACACCTGGTTTTATTTGTCCCTGCATGGCCAGTAAAATGACTGTAGAATGTCTATTAGGGACTCTAGGGCCTTTAATTGAAGTTTTACAGTAATGGGCTATATATTTTATATTTTATTATGGCACTGAATATTTTGTTGCTCTTATGATTTACCCAACTAGAGTAGGCTATTATTTTTGTTCCTAGTTATGCAAGCTCAGCGCGAATTCGACTCAAAACCGTATATTGGGATTCACTATTTATTTTCTATACAGGTATTTCTCGATTGAGACGAGGGAGGCGTCATGCTTTCAACTCTGTTCCTTTATTTCTCTCCACTTTAGTTGAACAAACAGTACATGTCGCATTTGCCTCTGAAGTGTCTATCTTATTTTGAGTGCACACACTTACATAGTGTATCACCCTCCTTAAATTCAGAGGTTGCTACAGTACAATTAATAATGCCACATAGCATGGATGTTTTTGTGAGAGTGTCTTTTCTTTCCCATATGTGAAGTTGGACACAATTACTTGTGTGCTTGAGAAGAGTGAAACATACAAACTGCTCTGTTGTTTTAAGTAAATGAAAAAGGAAAAGGAAATACTAAACTTGCCACTGGACTTGTTGTGGTTGCATAGTTGCTGTTATGTGCTGCTCTGTTTATTGTATTGTTTGTTTGATTTTATATAGCACAATGGTTCAATTTGTGTTACAGTATATACAGTAGGGATGTTGTGATTTTTCTTCAGTAAAACTGGTTAAAGTATGATAAGTAAGGTGGTGCCTATGACCACCTATCCTCCCCTGAACCTGTACGCTTGATAGTCTTTATTTTATTTTTTTTATTGCTTTGCTTAATTATATTTCCAAGTAATACAACAATAGCACAAAACAACATTACAATCAAGTTTCAATCAAAATAAATCAATATACAAAGATAATGACATACTGTATACACACACATACACACACACACACACACACACACACACAATGAATGCAAATTATAATCTTACAGATTTACAATGAAAAGGGAATTTATGTTTTATGTGTAATAAAATGTACTACATTTTGAAACCTATTGTTTTTTTGATTATTTTTAATCAATTTAAGTGATTTGAGAAGAGAAACGATTTCTAATTCAAAATGGGAAAATAAGGGCTGCATATTTTGCCATTTCTGTTTATGAATGAAACATTTTGCATATAAAACAAAGAAATTCAGAATGTATTCTAGAGGTTTGTTTGTAGGATTATCATAATAAAAAATTATATCTTTCAGGTCAAATGAATGAGTAACATTAAGATGATAAAAAAGATAACTATTTAGATTAGTTCAAAATGTTTTTGTCTTCTCACATTCAAAAAATAAATGTGTTTTCTCTTCGAAGCTACAGACAGAACATTTATTTTCGATATCCGTATATTTGGATAAGAAATCATTTACAGGGTATATCTTATTAAGAATCTTAAAATAAACCTCCTTGGCTTTGTTTGAAATACATTATTTACGGGTAAAAGCCAGGTTTTCTGCCAGTCCCCTAGGTGTAATTCTTCTTTGAGTTTGAAGTATTTGGCGAACATATTTATTATTAGGTTTTTTATCTATTATGTCCACACCATCCAGAAGTAATTTAGATTGTACAACATTGTCCAAACCATAAATTAGATTACTTTTGGTCAATTATGTACGCTTGATAGTATGTACTGGCTGTGATGCACCCAGCAGACAACAACGAGATCCACAACACATTTGCCCAGCGAGTAGAGAAGTAGAGAAGTAGTGCCCAGAGAAGTAGTTCTCAGCAGGAAACCGATGGAGTGTCTACTCCAGGTGGGGAATGAGTCCTTACCCCAAGTGAAGGAGTTAAAGTACCTCTGGGTCTTGTTCACGAGTGAGGGGACATTGGAGCGGGAGATTGGACGGAGAATCGGAGCAGCGGGAGCGGTATTGCAATCGCTTTACCGCACCGTTGTGACGAAAAGAGAGCTGAGCCGGAAGGTAAAGCTCTCGATCTTCCAGGCAATTTTCATTCCTACCCTCACCTATGGTCATGAAGGATGGGTCATGACCAAAAGAACTAGATCACGGGTACAAGCAGCCAAAATGGGCTTTCTCAAGAGGGTGACTGGCTTCTTCCTTAGAGATAGGGTGGCAAGCCAGCCAGGTCATCCGTGAGGGACTCGGAATAGAGCTGCTGCTCTTTTGCGTTGAAAGGATCCGGTGGAGCTACCCCAAATATGGCAGATGCTTTTGGTTGTCCATAGGGCACCTGAAGGAAAAGTAAATGTTGATTTAGATAATTCAGAACCACTTTGGGATATGCCAAAATAAGTGTAACTGGTGGTCACTATCCAATTTTACTTCAGACCAAAATAGCGTATGTATAAGCTTAAATTGTACTGTCTAATGTTGTGTCTCAGGGAAATGGAGGAGTGTGTGTCTGATCTAAAACCTTTAGCCAGATCTGGTCAAAGTTGGATATTTAAGTATTCTTCCCACTTGGTATTTAATATGGTCAATGTGTATAATTGAGTTAAGTTGAGTATACTGATCCTATTGTCTTTGAATAGTGGTTAAATAGTATTCATAAGAGAATCAGATGGTAGTGGAAAATCTGAGTTGTAACTGTCTGAAAAAATGATTGAACGGGATATTTAATTCCAATGTGAGTTGTCAAAAGAAGTTAAATTCCCGTTAACATACTTAGTATAGTGAGGAATATGTACCTGTATGAAAGGATGAAAGATATTGTTTTTAACAATGGGGACATGGATAGGGATATCATTAAGTGATACATTTAATCTAAAATGCATCCGTAAAATCTTACAATTGGATATTTAGATAGGTTCAGAAAGTAGGAGCTTTGAACAGAGTAGAGCATGAGCACAATAACAATATTTGGTGCTATAGAGTTTTATGTCGCAAATAAAAAATATTTTTAAGAGGTGGCTATAGCCAATGGTTACGTATCGGAGGATATGTAGTGTGGCTGACACAGGAGAACCTAGGCACAACAACACAAATATATACTGAATATATTATATACAGTATTTTGATTATGAATATAGATTTAGAATTCTGCATTTTGAAGTCAATGTCAAAACTGGATATGAAACAAACAGTAGTCTTTAAAAGCATTAAAAGCAAATTGGTGGAAAAGTAACCAATCACAGGTGTTCTAGTCTTAGTCACACTGGGCAGATAAGTCTGAACAGCGACTCCCTGTAAGTATGATTTTTACAACCGCACAGTCTGCAGTGTGTTATTATATTATATACTATTATATCAAATACCTTCCACGTTTAAGTGAATGGACCAGTGGGGAATATATATTTGATGTAGCAATTTCATTATAGCCAATCATATTTGGATATGGTATGGAGGATGTATTTTACATCTATTAGTGTGAATTGGCAACATCATTTGAAAAGGATGGTGTGGCTAATGTATTTATCTTCAAGAATATCTTTTCAACAAATGCTTAAGCTAATTGAAAAATGACAACAACACCAGAATTGTCAGGTTTTGTACAAGTCTGCAAGCGCTACCAGAGGCATTATCAAGCAAGGAGCTGCAAATATTGCTGGGATGGTTTACTTTTCAGTTAAATTTTCAACCTGTAATAGCTGCAGCCTTCAGACACTCCTGGGAGCTATGGTGTAGACCTGCAAAATGTTGTGGTTTGGCTCAAGGAGGTAGATGAGTGGAAGACTGTTTTTAATACAGCCTATGGACATTATGAGTGCATTGTAATTCTATTTGGATTAACCAAATTGTTCCAAGGACTGGTAAATAATGTTCTGGGATACATCATCCATCTGGTTAAAGCAATCATCATGTCCAGGGTGCAGATGCAACATTGACTGGGGTTCAACAACGTCTACAGACAGTTTATCCACGGTCCCATTCACACACGCCTTCCTGAAGGGTGCATTCACATGGTCATGGTCATCCATCGTGATCCTAGCTGTCAGCCTTTGGCGGATGTCGACATCTCTGATGTCGAAGTAGAGGCCGTGCTTTCACAGCATTCGACTGAGGCAGTGGGCGGTCCTGGAGGAGTGACGCTGGTTGGAGAAAGCACAACAACCCTTATTGACTGACCACAAGAACCTGTTAGAGTGATTGAACTTTAGCTCGGAGGGCACTGGTTTTCACATGCTTTAATGTTTTATCAAGCCTGACACCATTTCTCTCTTGTCTAGTTCTGCCCTGTATACAGATAACCAAGTTCCGGGAGGGCCAGTAGTCCCAGCCAGTTTAACTTAGTTGTCCAAGCTAGTTGAGCAATGCATTGCACAGTGAGTTTAGTCACAGACCCAGTCCGTTCTCTGGGACTGGAATAAGCAAACACTTTAGCATTCCTGGTGTCCGTCAAGGATATGACTGACCTGGGCCTACGCTCCATGTGGAATCTTGAAAACATTCCCCCAATTGTTACAAAATGATCCGTTCATCTTCTGCTGCCCTGCTCCCTTCATATACACTATGTGTATATGATGTTTCATGTGTCTCGTGTGAAACATGTCTGTGCAGTTGTCTTCAGCAGACACCAGCACACCCTGGTGCCGCTTGACAGTCAGCCTGCCTGTTTACACAGTGAGGCGTCTTCTAAAGCTGATGATGTTGTTCTTACAATACATGTCGTCTGGTGTCTGCACTTGGGTCTTACATGTAAGCTTGATGGCTTATGGCTTTAGTTTAACATGAGATGCACAGATTTTTTGATATGATATATCTCTGTCCTACAGAATCTACTGGCACACCGAATGTTATATTTCTGTTTCAGGAGTTCACTGTTAAAAAAGAGTTCATTGAGAGTTCAAAGAGTTCAAGAGTTCAAAAAAGTTCATTGAACGGCAACTGCACTGTATCCGTTTGCCACTAAACTTGATAATGCTATTCCTCCTCAGAAAGTAAAGACTGTCTCCCTCATTCATCCCTGCAGCAGCTGGCATTATTGTCATTGTCACAGGCAACGAGTGGCCAGGGATGGTTTGTTCCTTAGGGCGATTGGGCGAAGCACCACCACCAGAAGGAGAAAGAGAGGAGGGAATATAAAATGTCACAGTCACAGCTAGATATGACCGTCCTGCCTCTAAATATCTTAATCCAATCAGCGTCTATTGTTCCTGTGAAGTAAGTAGCCTCCATTTAAGGGCGATTTCAGTATGGCTGAATATTGTCCCGATCGAATTGTCCCATAGACGTTCATGTTAAAAATCTTGTTTTCCAAAATGCAGGCTCTGCCATGTATTCATATGGCTTCCGGGAGTGCTTGCACGTCACGTTTCCGTCATGCGCAACGTGTGTAAATATCACTGCCTGGCAGTGAGTTGTCTAGGCCAGGGGTTCTCAAACTTTTCAGCTCGCGACCCCCCAAAATAACAGTGACAGAGACTTGCGACCCCCACTATCCCCAGAGGTGGTAAAAGAATAACAGTCATATTATGATTTGATAGTATTGGCTAGTAGCAGAATACATCAAAGTAATGTATAAACTGTACTACTACTAACAATTAGGGCTGAACCTTGCTATTTTAATCATTTGAAATTGTTATTTAATTTCTGAAAATCATCTTGTGACCCCCTCCTCTATGTCTCGCCACCCCCCCCCCCCCCCCCCCCCCCCACACACACACACACGACTAGGCAATGACATACCCTAGATATGGGTTGTCTGCACATTGCTGTGTCTCTTTCCTTCCGTCGGAGTGCTTTTCCAACACCATTTTGAAGAATATCTAAACAGATGCCAAACGTCAATATGTTTTGCATTCATTTGAATCAAGGGAGAAACACAATGTTGTGGCCACAGCCTACTGTATTTAATAAAGAGAGAGCGAGATTGAGTGAGAGCATTTTGCTGCACCTAAAATAACATCTGAATCAGATGACTTTGAATTAATATGTTTTGGAGCCATTAGCCAACATGTATTTTGGAACCTATTAGCCAATCTCATTACTGAAGACCATCCATCCATCCATCCATCCATCCATCCATCTTCATCCGCTTATCCGGAGTCAGGTCGCGGGGGCAGCAGCTTCAGCACGGGACCCCAAACCTCCCTTTCCCGAGCCACATTGGAAAGCTCTGACTGGGGGATC
>JAODUK010004877.1:0-10571 GCA_027564635.1 Typhlichthys eigenmanni
GATGGATGGACGGGGGGTGGGGATGGATTGATGGATGGAGATTGATGGATGGATGGAGGGGTGGACGGGGGGTGGGGATGGATTGATGGATGGATGGATGGATGGATGGATGGACGGGGGGGTGGGGATGGATTGATTGATGGATGGATGGATGGACGGGGGGGTGGGGATGGATTGATGGATGGATGGACGGGGGGTGGGGATGGATGGATGGGGTTTCTGGGTGATGGGGGACATTCAGGGTGCACACACTAGCCTCTCAGGGACCAGCTTGACGCAGAGACTTGGACATGTGGCTTCCTCTATGGAGGACGGTGAATCTCTCCTCAAAGGAGGGTGTTCTGTCCAGCGACAGCAGGCAGCTTGAGGCTGTCATGGGACAATCCTGCACATTCTTGACTTTAATTTCATGTTCGGTTCTCGATTTTAATAATTCTTCCCTTTGAACTTGTCAGATGTCTATATTTGTTACACTTTAGGCCAATGAGAAGTCTTCACAGTTTACCATAAAGTTCTTCTGTTGCTTGTGATGTGCGTGTGTGTGAGAGTGAGTAAATATTGCTTTTCTCAAGGGGTTTCAGTGCGTTTTTTCACACACTAAATGCACTCTAAGGGCTGGTCCATAGTCTACGCAAGCTACGCAAAGGCATCGAGCTACGCAAGGAGGGTTTGATGCGCCTGCCGTTTCATCTGAAATGGCTCAGACCACCAACTGACACGCGTTTACTCTGTGTGTTGAAAAAACTAGCGTAGCAGTTTAGTTTGTGATCGTGTCTGCGTAGCTTGCGTAGACTACGAACCAGCCCTAACGCTCAAACGAATATAGGTTACCCTAGAAACAGATTCATCAGTTAAGGTTTTTCGCATACATCAATAATTCTGTGTTTTATACGCTACATTCCTGCACTATTTTACAAGGTGAGGTCTAATTCAAGTGGACTTGAGAATGCTGTTGTATTAGTTTGCTAGACGGAGAGTTAAGCACATCGGAGTGCCTTATTAATTGCTAGTGAATTAATTGCATGAAGGAAATGCACATTAATGTTTATATGTATGCTATGCTTCCAGTGCATATAGTGGAGTAGAAACCCTGCTAAAAGGCGAGGTCAGGGTTTTTGGAGGAAGATTGATCAAAACAAAAACCCCTTTACTTTCAGTGCCATAGGGACCTTTGTAAGAAGCTCGCCCACCCACATTGGACACGCATTGTGAAGGCTAGGAGAGTGGTGTGTCTACCTTTTTGTGTTTCTGTTTACAGAGCTAGGAGGGCTGTGAAGAAACACTATTCTTTTTTTTAGCTGTTTGCTGGATTTGACAAAAAATGTATTTGTTTACAATTACTGACTCCATCTATAAAGTTTGAGATCACGTTCTGGCAGTAATGATCTTGCAGTAGTTTTTTTTTTGTTTTTTTTTGTTTAGTTTTTGTGCTTCTTCCAGCAGGGGGCACTATGATCTTTGTTAGGATCCAAACACCTATTTATCAGCTACTGTGCTGTAGATGCAGGCGTTGTGTGTGTGGATTTATTTTTCAACCATCCCTTTAATTTTATCTGATAAGTCATACAAACAAATATAATGGTTAAGTGGGTAGCCACCTTTTGAATTTGGTGGCTTATTTCACACTGTTCCAATACACAAAAGGGTCTGAATGTCAAAGAACTTCTGGCTAGTTGCATCATTAAAGGTGCTTCTCTTTCGAAGCACATCTTTATTAGGACTCTTTCATTTCTACTGTGCTGAAAGGTTTTGTATAGAAGCAATATGGCAAAGAAACCCTCAACTCTTGCTGCCAGCAATTCTTTAATTTAAGTGTATAAATAGGATTGATGTAGCCTTTTAAGACCCTTACCCCATCCCCCCACCCTCCCTTTACTCTCCTTTACCCTTTATTTTAAATTTTTTCCTGAATTACTGTCTCTAGCTGGGCAGGGCGAGAGGGCCGGTGGATGTGAGAAACTAGGTTAAAACCTTTTTATTCATCTGACCCGGTTGGGCCTTTCAGAGATAAGCAAGTCCAATGTGCTTTTTATTATTTTATGTACACACACCACCACCCCCCCACCCCCCCTTTTCATTTAGTTAACAGAATTCCTAGGCCCGCACACCCTCGTCCCAGAGATAATCTGTAAATGCAGGATGGCAATCCTCTTTTCACGAGGACTGTTTTTATTCCAGTTTTTTTATGGAGTAAGCGCACTCAGCGTGTGTGTGTGTGTTATTGTTATTGTTCACCAGTTTTGTCGAATTGCTTTTGAATGTATAGGTGGAGGCCGCAGGTCATAGCGTGAGTGTGTGTGTTATTGCTGTCTAGTTTTGTTGAATTGCTTTTGAATGTAGAGGCCACAGATCTTAACATTTTGTGTGTGTGTGTGTGTGTGTGTGTGCTTGCCCTGTGTTTACTGTAGCCTATTATGTTCTATGAATACAATAGATTTAGTTATAGAAAAGGCCTGTTTCTTGGGTGCTTGTTAGATTTCTCAAATGCTGAGGTCTTCCTGGTGGAGAATGCTGATGACTATTTCATAGATTTTTTTTTCCTCCTCTTTCTGGAGTTTAATTGAACTTTTTACCTTTACTCAGCCAATGTTTTTGTTTATTATATATGATTGACACCTCTGTTTTCATTTGCTGTCCCCAACAATCCCTCACGCCAATCCCATTCCCTCCATATAAACCGCTTCTTTAGGCTACACGCCTTAAGTTGATTCTTTTTTGGTTTAGCACCACGCTATACTCTTTAGAGTGCGTTGGGAGGTTTCGGCACCCTACTAGTGGAGCATAATCCTTGTGCCAGGCTTTGTTAGATTTCTATTGGAGGGGAGGGCAGGTTCTTTGATGTCATATGGATACCATGAGGCCAGTGGCGTAAAAAGCGGATTTAGCGAATTTCCCCGCTACCCAACCTCTCCTCCCTCTGGCCATCTTTAAGGAGTATGCTAATTATCAATTTCTTCCCCAGCATCACGCCTCTCATAGTCATTTCCACAGCTCAATTTCATGTTGTTTTTTTTAATATACAGTATGTATTTTTTTATTGTTGTTATTTTTGACATCGGATTTAGAAGTGGCTAAATCTTCCCGTGCTCCCGGGCCTGCTGCTGCGATGGTGTTGTGACACTTTAGCAGGGCGTTTAGCGAGCGGCCGATAAGGCGTCGGCAGCCACTCCAAATCAATTCGGCCATGCGTCGGTCCTCGGCCCCAGCCTTCCCCCTCCTCTTCTATCGCAGTCGCCAGTTCGTCGGCTCTACGGCGGGCATGCGATTAGCGGGCCCAGGCAGCCACCGGAATAGCTGCGGCACACGTGCCACATTTGATAAGGCCCGGGCTGGAGAGGAATGTGTGTGGGAATATCATCAGAAGGGAGCGTCGTCTCCTTACATGCCCGTATGCCTGGTTGCCTCTTCAGAGCCTTGTTCTGCCGGTGCCTTTCTGTCACCGTGAGGTGTACCACTCCCTCTTATCGGACACTGGAAACACATCAGGCTTTTCCCGTGGTCGGCTCTTGCAGCAGATCTTAAAATAAACTTGAATAATAGAATAAACAATAAAATATGCTTCCCGTTATTTTTTATGATGCATACTGGAATACTGTAGGTGTGTTCCTATGAGTCCAGTGTGTCTGTCTTTGTTTTTATCTTGTATCTAAAACGTATAAATCATGCTGACTAAACCTTTTAAAGGTAGAGCCAGTGATTGTACACTAAAACGCGGTGAAGTTCAGACAATAGGCAGCACCCTCGCAATCTGCCAGCCGCCGGTTCTGTGTGCGCGCTGGAAAAAAATAATATGGTGTTGCTACACACAGCTCCGGCTCTGTTAATGGGAACACAAACAAAGTGGTGCAGCCCGCACCACACTATCCCTGCATCCACGCTGTGTTTTAAATGTGGGAGGGAGCGTCCTATGACACAGAAGGGTGAGATGTATTTGTTTTTATTCAGTTGAAATATCAACACACTTTATCCAGAATGACTTGCCTACCTAACACACACACACACACACACACACACACTCACCGGCTCAAGTTGTGAGCAGTGGTAGGCCTATAGGATATACTGCCCATATAGTATTCATGTGGTGGCAGATCGGGAGAGAGGGGTGGGGACTTTTCATTCTTTATGCAGACCAAAACAACCCAGCGTTCCATGCAAGTCAATGAGGAGGTCCACAGATTTCACCATACTAATGTCCATTATTTCTCTCTGGGGACGTTAATGGGTATTTTATATAACATTAAATTTGAAATTCCTACAATCGAACTGAGGCCACAATGGTATTTATGTTGTTTTGTGGTAAATTGACCTTGTTTCAGGCCATGCGTGGTAGATTTAGCAGTCTGGGCGCTGCCTGCCGCCACAGCAGTGTGCTGTTAGTGACACGCCCACTTAAGAGACCAGAAGCGTTCCATTTCTGCTCCCATTGAAATGCATTACAGCGCTCCATCTTTGTTATTATTCCAGTATCTTTGCAGACACCCTGCCCCCAAGCGCAAGATAATCACGGATGACACACACTTTTACCGGGGCAAGTACACAACAACCCCCCACCACCACAACCACGCCCCACCACAACCACCCAGGTGCTTATGAGTCATAACCCCGCAGCCGCACGGACGACCTTCCACATCCAGGTCTCTGCGTGTCGCTTCAGCCCAGACGCTGCGCAGTGTTTGACATTATAGGACATGAAGGAGATTAGGAGCTGTCTTTGAGCTACACTCTATATGTTGTTGACGGATGTCTAAGACAATGCAATAGCATTAAATTATAACTAATACTAATACAACAATTGCAATTACAACAATACACCGAACCGTATTTTCAATAGGCTACAGTACTAAGACAGATGTGCAATGACAACAAAAAAATACACCAACAGTATTTTCAATAGGCTATAATAAACAAAAATTGTGTATATACGTACACACACTTTGCAACAGCTGCACATTCATACTTCTGAGTTTATCGTATTGAATGTAGGCGTACTGTTCAATACGATAAACTCAGAAGTATACTTTCAACAAGATAGAAGTATGACGGCAGCGGTTTAGCCTATACGTTGTGTATTTTTTGTTGTTGCATGTTTATCGTTGCCTGTTGAAAATACCGTTGGGAATCGAGGGGGGGAAAAAGTAAAACATTTATTTCAAAAGCCTCCGCACTGACCCTCAATCTTCACCTTCACCTCCCAACTCGAGAGCCCCCGCAGCCCTTGTTTTTTTTCAATGCATCACCATGGTTTCCCCCCTGCAGAGGAGAGATCAGGGCAGGGAGGGGGGATAGAGGTGAAGATGTGACGAGGATGATAACGCCCCCTCGCGGGCTCCATCTCCTCCGCCCCATCACTCCCAGAATCCTCCACTCGTGTGCACCTGACCCATGCCACCTACCCCGAGGAGACGCGTGCCAGGTGAGAGAAGCAAGCAGCGGGAATGACGAGTGTGTAGCGCTCCCCCGAGCAAGGTTGTGTTCCGCTGAGATTCTTGTCCTTTTGGTTCATGCTATGAATGCAGAGTGCCGCAGATTTGTGATTGTGGGGGGAAAAAAATACAGTTTTATTCCGCTTCAACAGAGTTGGCAGTGACAAAACACAGATGCTGTGAGAAGTAAATGGAATAGAATTGAGCTGTTTGGTAATGTGACCTTCCCATCCGAATTGTGTCACCTCTGAACTCATGTTTACATTTTTTTTTCTCTCAGGGTTTTCAAGTGCTCTATCCTAATTCCTAAAGTAAATACAGCCTATGCTTAGTTTAAAGGCTGTGTGAAGGAAGGAATGATACCTTTTCTCAGGACTGTGATGGGCGTGTACATGGCTTTGACATCTTCCTGACTGCTTATTTCGTGTTTACTGTATATGCATAATATGAAAGGTTGTGTGTTTGTTTCCCAACAAGGCCCGGCTGACCTAATGTTAATAATTGTAATTACCTGCAGTGAATCTCATTGCATAAAGGTGCCTGCTAAATTACTTAACCTTAGCAACTCGGTAGCTGAGCTTCAAACAGGGATGGGCAGTATTTGTGATACATGTATTTGAAATACAAAATACTATTTTGTCATTTGTATTTGATAACGTTGTTGAAAATGGCTTTATATTTTGTATCAAAATACTTTAGTGTTTTGTATTTTGTAGTTTAAAAACACTATAAAATACTTCTTGTATTATGTTCACTTTGTGCAATCTCTGATTGGTATAGCCTGGTTTAACCAGACGCAAAGGTCACTGCACTGGGAAATGTTTGCAGTCACCGCATCCTACATGTCATAGTCCTCTGGTTCATTTCGAAACTATTGGATAGCCAATCAGCGTTGCTACAACAGTGTATTGCTTCATCTAGCTCTACCATGATTTTGAATGCTTGACTCCAACGCATAGCTTTTATGTCATTGCATTTAGCCGCCCCATTGGTCGCTGATTAGTTTTCATCCTGATTGGCTGTGTCACCGCTAAAGTGATCACAGTTTCCAGACTATAATCTCAGTAAAAATTGACCTTAGCGCAATAGTCAGGTGGATCTTTAAACACAGGATTTCTTTTCAGCGCACACCCACAGAATGGACAATTGGTGGACTGTGAAGAGATATTCACTGAATTGGACAAGACGTGTACTATCTTACAATCGCTTACCTGCCCGTAACTGGTTTCATACTGTATGTCCGATTTGTTAAGCAATAAAAAGCTGTTGCGTGCACTCAAACATTGTCCACTAAAGGGTATTGTCAGTGGGGAAAAAAACAAAATGATGGTTCATTCAATCAACTGACTTTACAAACAGTTTAAATGTACAACTCTAACCAAAGTATCTGAATGCTATACTGTAAGTTCCTATGTTTGGTAGCTTTTTCAAACAAAATATATTATCAGTAAGGTGCACAGGGGAAAAAAAATGTATGATATTGTATTGAACTAAATTAGGTCTATATGATCAAATGTAGTTTGCCACTTAAGCATAGAACTTATCACTTAAGAACAAATCTTTTGGGGACCCATTAGAAAGGGGAACAATCGCTGGCCACCCACATTAGTGTAATTTTGATCATGCTTCACCAGCTGAATAATGAGACCCGTTCTAGGAGCATGATGGCATTTCATTCAATGGGCTTTTAGGAAATAATAGGCCATTTCATACATCAAGAAAAGACCATTTTGGTGAGTCATAAAGGAAGCCCATTTGCACCCTGTATGGTTAGAAAATACTAGTGGAGTGACACACGAGAATAATTGTAATGGTAGGCTACTGTGTCTGCAAGCTAGCTGGATGATTATGTTTGCCATGTAGTCTCACAAAGACACCAGAGCTGCTGCCATAACTAGGTTGCCCCACATCTCGGCAACAGCTGGGTGAATCTTTATAGGCACGGTTTTCCCAGTGAGCTATTTAGCTCCTCCACAGTTCCCATATTCCCCAGTCTTATCCACTCGAGAGCCTTGACATCATTAATCCATTAAACTTTAAATTCCAGTGGATTTTGTTTTATCCCTCGCTCTAAGAATAGCAGTTAAGTTTCTTTTCTGTGTCAATTTGCGGACTTGAAATACATTTATCGACTAATTTAGTAATTGCATGCGAGAGCTTTTCATCTGTGGTCAGAAGCACGTTAGACGTTGCCATCAGTTCAACACATTTTTACGCCAAAGCAGAGGTTTGCACTTGGGCAAATCAATTAACGAAACGAATCAAAGGCCAGTGATTCCACAGAGTGAACGTGATAGAATACTAGTAGCTACGTGAGCTGGACCGTAATTTCCTGAAAGCTTGATAGCCTACCGACCGCACAGAGACTTCAATATGATAATTTTCAAAAAGCTTTTATAAGCACGGCCTGTGAACGCCTGGCCTAAATGTGCCTCAGCCTGCTGTATTGTGCAGCGCTGCTGCTCTAGATAAGTGCCTGCCCATTATGGCTAAAGCTCCTCTCTGTGATGTAGAGGCCACTTCTTAATGTGCTGCCCTAACGCTGTAATGTGTGTGTGTGTGTGTGCACAGCTGTAACAGAGGGTGGCATTAGATGTAATGGGGGGGAAGGTGCTGGGAGGTGTTGGGAAGCATGACTCCCATAATCCTTCTCTTGTAAAGATAGAGTCAGCGATTGTAAGCTAATACGCTTTTGGCCAAATTCAGCTAATGCCTCCATTCTGTGTGCGTGCTGAAAAAGAATCTGGTGTTTCTACACAGCCCTGGCTTGTGACTACTGCCCATGATGTCCCTTAATGTTAATGGGGTATTTTGAGTATATAACCATATACTATTGAGTATATTTATAACATAAAAAGTACCTACGATCAATCTGAGGCCACAATGATATTTCTGCAGCAAACGATGAATTGACTTTGTTTTGGGTCATGCACGGTAGATTTAGCTGTCTGGGCGCTCCTTACGTTAGACTCCGCAGGGGTAAAGCAGCACGATAAGCATTGGTGACATGCCCACTTATTAAGAGACTATAATATATATTATATAAGCATTCAATTTTTGCTTCCATTGAAATGCATCACAATTCTCCATCTTGTTATTGTTCCAGTATCTTTGCCCCGGTTAAGATATGTTGTAGGGTTAGTTTAGCTAGGTTTGTAGTGGCGGGGAGGGGGGGTTGCATAGCATCAACGCTCGCACCCCAAGGCTCGCCTTTTAGCCTTCGGTGTGTGTGATGAGAGCCACGACACCTGCTGCCAGGGCTGGCTCAGGGCTGGAGATGTGGTAATGACACGCTGTCACGCATACGTCCAGCTGTCACGCAACACTTTGACTGCCTCGCTTCTGCTGTGTGCCCACACACGTGCGCGCACGCACACACACACACACACACGTGCATACACACACACACGCACGCGCAGGCAGGCAGGCACAAGTGAAAGAAAACGCATGCTTCACGTGAAAGCCTGTCATTTTGGGTAACATCAAATAAAGATATTGAATTGTCATACAACTCACAAAACTGTTTGGGGGGGGGGAAGAGGGGGTAGGCCAGGCAAGGCAAGGGATCTGTTCCTGTTACGATTTTTAGCATTACTTTTTCTTGGGTGAATTGCAGCCTGCAGAACAATGCCTGTCATGGCCACTGATGGATTTCGGTGCTATTTTCAATTCCAGATGGGTTTTCTGTGATATTTTCAGTCCCTTAACTAGTAGGTGTAGTTGCGAAAGTGGGTTATTAAGATACTCAGGTGCAGCAGCAGCAGACAGATGACAACTTGCTGAGATGGTGCGGGCTGTGTGTTATCAGGCTACCCTACGGTGGTGGGAAACAAAGGTCTTGGGGTGGTTTTACAGTATGAAGGAGGCATTAGCATAGGTTGAGCCAGTGCCAGCCATTGTGCTGAATAGTTGGTGATTTCTCCGCCTGTGTAATCTCGTGAGTGCAGCTGTACGCGAGCCCAACATGGCTGTGAAGACAATACTCAGTCAAATCTCAAAGGGACAGCGAATTCTGCATATGCTAACTGGGGGAGGTTGTTCAGCGTCCAACATCATGCCTTACGCTATTGGCTCCCACATATTTCTGCTCTTTTTATTAGCTAGATGGCTGATATAAAATAAAGAAGGCTTGCACATTAAAGAAACGTTTGTTAGGGTTAACCCTCACAAGTATTATTTTGATTTCTTGTCAGATTATTTGATGAGCAAACTATTCTCTATACTAATAATATATACATACTGTATATATCTCATGTGCGTCTTACAACCTGACTAAATAGCACACTTGCTTGGATAAGCCTCCGCACAGGGGGAACAATTAATTTCCTGATGTGTGTCATCTGTTAAATATTGCTGCTGGAGCATCTCGTCAACGTGTTGAGACCCTTAAGTCTAAGTGCATGCGTCTTTTAGCCTTACTGGGAACTAGAAAAAAGGTAAAGTACATTTGTGAATTACTGTCTGAACATGTTCTCGCTCTATACACATTTCTTGCTGCATTAAAAGGTAAAACAGACAATGGCCTCAAGGAATGGGATTCAGTACTCTGAGCGGTCTCTGTCTTATAAAAAAGAAAAGAAAAAGAAAACACTCCAGACTCTAGTGCAATAGAGAGGCTTGGCGAGCTCAGAATTTTAATCATAAAGAGAATATTGAATTTTGTAGAATGCGAAAAAGTGCCTCTGCAACAAAATACAACCATCTTTTTTAAATGGAAAACCTCCTTGCCTCATGAATATAATTATTCGTTCTGTGTGTGTGTGTGTATTCGGTGGAGTAGCCCTGGGCAGCATAACCCTAATTACATGAGCCGTACATATGAGAGAAAAGCCTCTTTTGTCATTCTATTTGACCTTCAACTCATTCGTTGTATCCCCAAATCTGTACATTGATATCCTAACTAAACCATGTAATGCAGCATAGCCACATAGGCCTATAATGTGGACAGCGCTTTAAATAGGTTCTGAGGAGTTTCCGGCGGTTACACAGTAGTATACTTTTTGTCAAATTCAGCGACTATCCTCTCACGTTACGCTAGCTTCCTATTCTCTGTGCGGCTGAATAAAAGAATCCGGTGTTTCTACCCGGGGGGGGGGGGGGGGGGGGGGGGGGGGGGGGGGGGGGGGGGGGGGGGGGGGGGGGGGGGGG
>JAODUK010004878.1:2500-10570 GCA_027564635.1 Typhlichthys eigenmanni
GTATTTATACGCATGTATAGCCTATATGATATAAAGCACAGTAAAATACCACTTGTTTCACTCTGATGCCATAGATGTGATCTCAGAGTAACTGTTAGTAACTGGGATGCGCAGTTGTAATGGTATTGCTAGAAGCACAACAACACTGCTTTGTCACAGTGTTGACATCCCCCCCCCACCTTCACAGAACCCTCTGGAGGGTTGTGAGGCTCGATGGGGCCCAACTTAAAATAATAAATATTACATAACCTATCTAAGTCAATAACTCACCCGCGACGCAGGCTGCCATTTTGATTTAGCTCTCCTCGCTGACCTCCTGGCCCCTGAAGTAGTGAGCCACTGAAGGTGTCATCAGCTATCAATGAAGGCCACCATCTTCTGTCTCATGGAAGATGAGCCCTTTTCATTCTGTGATACGTTCAGGTTGGATACGTTGTATATTCCACAGTGTCAAAGAATGCATCTGTACCACAGAAGAAGAAACTATTGGTGATCTAGCACCAAATCATCCATCCAATCATCGACAACTGTAGCTAACTAGCTAACTATATAGCTAACTAGCTAACTAACTAACTAACTAACTAAATGTTTGCAATATCAATGCAAGATGGCTGCCACATAGTAGTCTCCAGGTGCTTGATTGACCCTGCCTTCCTTAAAGGTGTAGGCTGCCTCCCAATACCAATGAAGGTATTGGCAAAGTCTTAATATCAGCTATTGCTCTCTGCAGTATATGATTCTTCATGGAATCAGCAATGAAACTAGCCTCGCGACACCATCCTGATCTCGCGAGCTTCAGTTTAATGTCGCCGTCTGGAAAGCCTCTGAATCATTTTAAACGTGTCCGAGTAGCAACTGAACTTACCAATCAGGGTCTTCATTAGGCCAATTTCATTAGGCAAAAATAATAGCCTACTGTATATATTAATAATAATAAAATAAAAAGCACCGGATCTATTCATTTTTGTCATCCATAAACAACACCCTTAAAAATATGATTGTTTTAATAGGAAAGGCAAACAGCAAAGATTAAGATGTAATTGGTTAGAATCAGAACAGCCCACTGTGTAATGTGGTGCAGTGGGATAAGCTACGTGGTTTGGTATTATGGCACTTTGATGTTGCGTGATCAAATCTCACTCTAAACACTTTATTTTCCAAGATTATGTGTTATGTAACACCTGACACTGTGGTCAGCTATTCAATATGCCCAAACGTATCAGAACCACAAGGTAGATGCAGTGTATAATAATGATTTATTCAAAGGACACAGGAAGGGTAATTCCCCAAAGATGTTAAATAGGTTAAAACATAACAACATTAAATGCTTTATCTCCTTCGGATAAGGTAATGAAAAATAAAGCTTGCGAAATAAAATAACGGGACAGCTAGAGTATAGCAAAGGGTACAAAAACCAATACCCCAAACAACACACATTTAACCAGGTAAAAGGACTCATTGAGATTAAAATCTCTTTTTCAAGAACGACCTGGCCAAGAGGGCAGCTTGAAAAAATTAAATAAAACAGATCAAACTTTAGAATAAAAAACTAAATCAGAAAATGAAATCACACCTCAACAAGCAAAACTCAGCTGTAAGACCTTCCATGCCCTCCCCAAAATATTGCACAATGTCAGATCCAAATGAAAAGGTTCCTATTGCAGTAGTTTGAAGGCACGTGAACTAATCAAGGGAAAACAATGTGAAAACCCTTGATCTTCCTTTTCATCACAATCGGTCCAAAAAGAGGCAGGTGGCACAATGCTGATTGCAAGGACTGTTCCTCTTCTCCCAAACACTAACAGGAAAGAAGGGCCCAAACCTTTCCTTCTCCTTTAAAGCCCTCCTGGACTTCCCTGGGCCTTAACCCCCTCGTTTCTACAAGCCAATATAAGGCTTACTGGCTACATGTTCTTAATTCTAATGAATTAATACTGTAAGTAGGCTGTGATGTATTAGCCTCTTTAACATAAGCATGCAGTAATTTGATAACACTTAAACTGTCAGTGAAGTCAAGTTGGCACTACGGTAGCCAACTTCTACCCTTAATCATTTGTCATCTGATGACAAATTATAGGATTGTTTTGCCATGATGACAAAACATTCTGGAAAAGCTAATGTTAGGCGCTATGTGAGATTCGATCACGTAATCACATAAATAGAGCAAAAGCACGTAACTTACACGTAAGCACGTAATGCGATACGCCAATACATGATTGTATGGGCTGTCCAACTAATGTATTTTAATGTAATTTATTTCTTGTTTTTTTTCTTATGAAATAAATATAATTTTATATGGCATTAATGCATTATGGAAATGAATATACTAAGAACTTAATTTAATTGATGATCTAATTTTTGTACAAACATGATGCCTAATAAAGCTATTGAAAATATGTTATTATGAGAAAACAACACTGTTTTCCCGAGATAATTCATTAGTTATGAGAAAACAAAGTTTTCCGAGATTGAGAGATAATTAGTTAGATCGAAAAACAAGTTGATGTCATAATGTCATAATAATAATTAAGATTTTAAGAGGTCTTAATTGAGACTCTTTTACTTAACTGGCATTATTGTGACATGTTCATAGAAATTTAAATAAGTCTAGACAGTTTTCAATCAAAACCCCAACAAATCCTAATTACATTTAGCCTTAACATGCCTGGTAGTGTGAGTTTCATAGTGTACCCAGACCCAACATTGACGCTCCAATAGAAAATGTTTGCAGTTGCTTCGTACTGGGCATAGATATCTGGTTAATTTTGTAACTATTGGACAGCTTCAGCATTGCTACAACTGTTTCCATCACTTCACCTACCTCTATCACTACCTCTATAATTTCAAAACACACTTGACTTCAACGTCATCGTATATAGCCAGGCTATGCGTTTTACACAGCCAAGAAAATCCCATCACTTTTGAGTCACTTTTCCAATTAACTCTACATCTGCAGTGAAAAAGCTTGGCACACCAAACACAGGCTTTGTGAAAGCTAATGGACAATGTGTGTGGTCAATCAGAAGACTATAACGCAGCAATAGCGTCCCCGTAACACACCTCCACATCGCTGAAGGTTCCTTCCCGCGGTGTAATCCTGCCACCCGGATATGACCTCTATACCCCCTGCTAAGTAGACAGTTCCACCCAGCCTGATCGTCATGACAGCCACTCCAAGGCCAAGCGCCATCACATTCACACACACACGCACGCACACACACTGATACACCGATGTTGGGGTGCCATTGGACCACAGCGAGCAGCTAGTCAGGTGTCTTTATATCGCCCTTAAGCACATTACAGTGTCAAAGGGCTTTACAAGCCTAATGTCCACATAAAAACAAACGACACCCCCATGTCTTTCTCATGGACACTTTGACACTCAATATTATTATTACTATTATTAATATTAATATTACCTCCTGCTGCCCCACTCTACCCATTACTACTGTCACTCCAACACCTCTCCTGATCTATCCACCCCCCTTTCTCCCACCCTACCACTGTCTCACCCCACACCCACTCCTCTCTCTTTATTTCTCCGCCCAGGAAAGTCACCCCCCACCCCAACCCAAACCCCAGCCCCCCTCCAGCCCCGCCCCTCTCAAACCCCCCACCCCAACCCCAGCTCCCTCCAGCCCCGCCCTCCCACCTCGGGCTGAGGTGTGGAAACTCATTACAGCGGAGGATAAGATGGATCAATATTAGGGGAGGGGGGTGGATGGCAGCGAGGCTGGTCCCTGGCAATTTATGCCGACAATGGAACTCATCTCTGCCTCTCCCCGGCTGACTCTCCGCGCGGGAACGAGCTCTGCGTGACACACTGGTATGGGCACACACACTCACACACACACATACATATAGGCACACACACATACATAGAGTACAGGCACACAAACATTATATGCAGACACACACACACACACACATGTATAGACTGAGTGATTAGAATGGCACGCTTTATACAAAATGCTTATTTTATTTGCTTAGCTAATATTGACAAACACCAGTGTTATCCAGTGGGAATATTTATCTTTGACAAAACGTGTAAGTTTGCAACATGTGATTTAATACCAGACCATGGGATGGGGTGAGAAGCTCGGCCATCCATGAGGAACTCGGAGTAGAGCCGCTGCTCCTTTGCGTCGAGAGGAGCCGGTTGAGGTGGTACGGGCATCTGGTGAGGATGCCCCCTGGACGCCTTCCTAGGGAGGTGTTCCAGGCATGTCCAGCTGGGAGGAGGCCTCGGGGAAGACCCAGGACTAGGTGGAGAGATTATATCTCCACACTGGCCTGGGAACGCCTCAGGATCCCTCAGTCAGAGCTTGCTAATGTGGCTCAGGAAAGAGTTTGGGGTCGCCTGCTGGAGCTGCTGCCCCCGCGACCCGACACTGGATATGCAGGTGACGATGGATATATGGCTGGCATGGGGCAACAGGGCTAGAGCAGGACAACAGGTGATCCAGAAGTCGCTGGTTCGATCCCGGCCAACTCTTCACAAAGTGTCGAGGTGTCCTTGAGCAAGACACTAACTGCTCCCGGTGGTTGGTCGCACCTTGCACGGCAGCAATCACCATCGGTGTATGAATGTGTGAATGTGAGGCTATTATACCGTACTGCGCTTTGAGTGGCCGGAAGGTTCATATAAATGCAGTCCATTTACCATAGCGGTGAATACTGATAAAGCCATTCTCATAGGGAAAATTGGTTATTACTATTGGTTGTTTGGGTGGGGGCACCTTCCGAAATGACGTACACCTTTTTCTACGCTTCTTGAAAAGACAAGCGTAATACTGTCACTAACCAAGGAGTGTCTCTTTAGAGTCACATAGGCTGCTGTATGCACACAAGCACACAGACATCTCCACGCGGGCTACATCCTGTGCGAAAAGCCCACCTGGAGCTTGTAAAGGCAAATTCCCAGCATGGCCAATTCGGTAATGGAACATATTTCCGCACAGCATTTTATTTTCAAGGGCACAATCGTTACATCCCGACATCATAACTGCAGTGGGAGGAAGCGCAATCTCCTGCCATCGCCGTGGTAACCGGCGAGAGTAAACAAAAAGTGAGATTGAGTTGCTGCTCTGTGGCGTTTCCTAGTCTCACCCCCCCCCCCCTCCTCCCACCATGCCTATCTTTATTTCCCACAGGAGTCTCAAGTACTGCCGGCACTGTACCGTACCACTGATATTCAAATCATGCATTACTGCAGCTCTTATGTGTGTGTGGCGTTTATACTTTCTACAGTGTGTGCGTGCGTGTGTGTGCGTACGTGAGAGAGCGTCAATTTACTTAATAATGTAAAGGGTTAATAAAGGATTAGGCATCAAAGAGTTGAGCAAAAGGACAGGGCTTTCCATAAATTAACTTCACCTTTTGTCTCTGTTCCGTCCATATTTGTGCTTTTCTTACTTTATATATATTTATTTTTGGGAGGGGGGGATTCATGCAAACAAGGACAGGTTTAATCCCGTCCCTGGTTCGGGCTGATAATGGTGTCTTTTGTTGGTAACAGTAAGACATGCTTGTCAAACAGGTGGAGGAGTGGGCACCTTGTAAAATGATCCCACACAACAGCGCCAAGGTCTTTAGGTGGCTGTGGAACAGACTGGAAGCATTTCCAACGGCAGGCCTTGCCAGCTTGGTAATTCGCAGAGTTCCAGGTGCAAAAAACAAGATAAATGAAGAGAAATTGTGTTGTGTCATTTGTGAGGCATACTGTAAGAATTGAGTCAGTCTTACTTTATGCGCATGTTGGATTACAGCTAGCTGTTTTTCTGTTTACTTGGACCCGGACCTGTTATCCATTAATCATCTGTTTATCAAGGTTTTGGTGTTGTTGTTGTTGTTTTTATTATGTCTCACAATGCTAATGTGTGGGAGACATAAAAAAATGCTAATTATGCACCTCAACAATGGCCAACCCACTAGTCAACAGAGGTCTCAGCCCTCCCCCCGTACACCCACACACACAGCAGACACCCACCCACCCACACGGACTGTGAAAGCGGCCAGTTGCCTCTGAGAAACACCAGTCGCCCTGGATGCAAAGACGTGACTCATCTGCACGGAGCAGATAACTGCACCACACCCCACCACAACAGTACCTATAGGAAGACCCCCCCCCCACACACACACACACACACCTGTCTGTGCGCATGTCATGTATACAGCCTGCCTTCCTTGGTCTCACCAGCCACTATCACTGTCAATCAAAAGCCTAGTATAAAAAAGTATAGTATTCCCCCCTCTCTGTTTGTCTCCCCCACACTGCTCTCTCTCTCTCTCTCTCTCTCTTACTCTTTCTGTCTGTCTACCCCCACACAGCTCTCTCTCTCTCTCTCTCTCTCTCTCTGTGCCGATCCAAATCACTTTGAAGTGCATATACAGTACAGGCTTTGATTTGGACCCAGATTAGCGACTCATCTATTCCCGTTCGAGGGGCGTTGGCGAACACAGTGGCTGTTGTCTTGGCCATAAAAAAAATTATTTTGACTGAAAATCGATGGCAGGTTCCAGATTGAGTCCTCTAGGCGTGTGATGTCGGTGCAGTGGCAAAGTGTGTACCAAAACAGCCACAGCACCGAGGGCGGGGGGGGAGATTAATGTATCGACTCCGTATATTCACAACTCAGAGGGCTTCTCATCGACCACAAACAACAACAGCAGCAACAGGTGGCGAGAGAGCCGTCATAATACCAGGACGACAGCATGCAGTCTCTACCCAGGGCTCTTACTGTTGAAGATGATGCTATGTTGATAGATGTTCCAGTCGTCTCAACAACACCGCAGAATTAGCTCCATACAGTATAGGCTATATATAGGGTTCATATTAGCATTGCAAAATTATTCACTATTGTTGATGCTTGATCATTCGCACACCAACTGCAAATCTAATCTAAATCTAAATCATTATTAATGTCAGGGTTCTCAAGTCAAATGTAAAATAACCTGACTTTTCCATAACTTTCAATTTGATGTCCGTGTAAAGGGATAGGCAGAATGACACTACACAAGTAAACAATCAATGGTTAAATTAGGTTTTGTAAGGAGGGGAAATCTTCCTTGTCTGTGGGTCTCCCCCCAAAACATTTTGAGTGTCAAGCATTCAATTTCCTGCAGTCTGGTCAATTTCAAAGCATCAATTTGTGCCTTTTCTCTATCAAATTATGGTGACTTTTTTTTTTATGTATAGGAAAACGATACATTTCAGGTGACAACATATAATGCAGTAAGGCTATCAGGCTTTCTGTATTGCTTTCAAATTCTCTTGTAGATCAACTTTTTTCATGTACTATTATTATCCCTGCCGAGTCAAAAAAACAGACATGCTCGACTCTTCTGTTCTCTTCTGTGTCTTCTAACCTTCCTCAAGCACTTAAATTCACAGATATTGTATGACTTGACCCTAAACATGATATGATTCCTTGACTGTCCATGTTTGGAATCGACTTTATTAAAATTCCACGATATTACAAAATGTCCACGACTAGTGGGAACCATGTAATATAACTATTTATAGCTAAATGTGTTGCTTAAGAGCGGCTTATGTACTTTCATGTAGGGGAGAGCAGTGTGTCATGATTTACAGGTGAATGCATCATCAATAGGCCAAATCTGAACACATTGTCATGACCACTAAATGACTTGCCGAAAGAAACCAAGACATTAACAATCACAAAAGACAGCATGTGCTTATCCCAATCAGTTACCTCACTGGACTTTAATCAATGTATAATGTTTTCAGTGGATGGGAATCTGGTGAAATTACCACATTTGTTTATCAACACGGGCTGCGGTTGATGGCTGCGGTCTCACGCACACGGGTTCAAACAAGAGGTTTAAAAAGCAATTGATTATGTAAGTGAACAAGAATGCTGGAGGCAGAGTACATTTTGATCAGGTGTCTTAATTCACGAGACAATTAGACGGCTGCCATTCTCAGGAGAAGAGAGAGTGAAGGAAGCAACCGCAACTCTTTACCTTTCCATCTCTCTCTCTCTGTCTCTCTCTGTCTCTCTCTCTCTCTCTCTCTCTCTCTCTCTCTCTCTCTCTCTCTCTCTCTCT
>JAODUK010004879.1:0-10570 GCA_027564635.1 Typhlichthys eigenmanni
GTTGTGAATGATATATTATAATGTATAATAATAATAATAATAATAATAATAATAATAATAATATGCTATAACACAGGCAGGTGTGAATTATATATTCTAATGTATAATAATAATAATAATAATAATAATAATAATAATAATAATAATAATAATAATATGCTATAACACAGGCAGGTGTGGAAGCCATGGCCAGGCAACAACAGGAGGACCGTGAGCGAATCCGCTCTCTGGAGAAGCAGCTGAGCAGCATGGACGCACACTACCAGCAAGCCCTGGACGGCCTGAGGCGTGAGGCGGCCTTATCTCAGGCCTGCTGCCCCCTGGTGGACGACCTGCAGGCCCGCATCACCGACGCAGAGCGGAAGCTGACCTCTGCCTCGGAGCACTACGACCTGATCCGACACCGCCTGGACAAGGAACTGGGCAGGGCAGCAGGGAAAGGTGGGCCCGTCGTCCCGGTAACGCAGGACAGACTTGACAGACTTGTGGAGGAGGTGGAGAGACGGGGGCAAGAGAAGGACTCTGACCTCCACAGGGAGCTGACAGATCTCCGCAGGGTCTTCCTGGAACGCTTCGATGACCAGGGCTTCAGAATCAGCGATGTGGAGCTGGACGTGAGTCTGCTGAAGGACAGGGTGACTCAGCAGGAGAACATAACCTCCTCTCTCAGCAGGAGCAGGGAGCGCTGTGGCTGTGGAGCAGGAGGAGGAGGAGCAGGAGCAGGAGGTGGTCTGCCAGGAGCAGCAGGAGACACAGATGACACCACACACAAGTCTTTGGAATGGAGGGTGATCGCTAATGAGGATAAGATCCATCGCTTCAACACCAAACTGAAGGATCTGTCCGTGTCTGGAGACTCCCTCTTAGACAAGGTAGGTAGACAGGTGGAGCGGAGGTTAGCGCTTAGAAGTTAATCAAACTGAACTTGACTTATTAATTGAGCGTACCGTACCCCCTTCTTGCTAATGGTTATAACTTTATAATACAATTAACAATTAATAACCCACAACTTATTATCTGTAACATAATAATAATAATAATAATAATAATAATAACAACAATAATAATAATATTAAAAATATAATAAACTATTTGTATAGCCTGCAACACTCTGGCAACAAATCTTCTGGATGAAGAACGAATGATGCAACATAAAAATACAATACAGCAGGTCTAGATATATGTGTATGTATATATATATATATATATATATATATATATATATATATATACATACATCCAGTAACACACTGTAAAGGTACAGTACCGGTATGTCTGTATTGTAACACATTTCAAAGGCATATGAATCCATCGCATTCAATCCATCCTAAAAGAAGTCCTACATGAAATGTATATAAATATAAATAAAACAACATACTAGATACTAGAAAGAACACAGAGACAATAATACATGTCAGTACAGTGCAAGTGCAGGATCACTTCTATGGAGACAATGTGACCACAATCATCAGTTATTAATGTATTCAGCCTACTGTAGCAAGTGCTACAAACAAATGAGACCTAAAATCTATTAGTTCTGAGTAGTAACTCTGTATCTTCTACCTGAGGGAAGAATCAAACTCTCACGCAGGGTCATTGTGAGCCAACATGGCATGGACCTTCCTTACCACCTGCCCATCAAAAAGTTCAGAAAGTTGAGCTTGAGTTTGCCCAATCACCTTGATGGCCGACAAGACGACAAGCCTCTTTTTGTGAGCAAGATTCAAGTTTCCATACCATGCTACAATACAAAGAGACAACAAACAAACAAAAGTTTTGTAAAACAGTCATCAATTTTGTGCATATATTAAGTTTATTGTTCTCAAGAAGTAAAGACATTGCTGAACCATCTTAAAAATGACATCTGCATTTGCCTGGAACCACAACCTATTATCAAATATGGTGCTCAGGTATTTGTGGTTCTCCAGCAAGTCAATCTCAGTTCCCTCAATAACTGTAGGTTTGGGGATGTGTACTGACTTACTAAAGTCAATAAAAAGTCCTTGGTTTTATTGTAAGACATTGTAAAGGCGTATGTCTGTATCGTAACACATTGTAAAGACGTGTGTCTATTGTATTAATGAAGGCTATATTTATGTCCACCAGTAGGGGTCAGTAGCGGTTGTGACTGGCGCTGGAAAGATCTCATGAATTACACACATGAACACATTGTAAAGGCGTGTGTCTGTATTGTAACACATTGTAAAGGTGTCTGTAACGTGTGTCCAGGTAGTGGACCTGAGCCAGGATGTGGGGAAGATCAAAGCGCTGACGGGTGACCAGGGCGAGAACTTTGCCCGCGTGGTGACGGAGGTGGAGGCACTGGGCCACAGCTGTGACACGTGTGGCCAGCTGCAGAAGGAGCTCCAGAAGCTCCAGAACCACACGCAGGATGCCCTGGAGCGCCTCCAGAAGCACATCTACACCGGCCAGGGCCCCAGCCAGGGCCCGTGCTCTCAGTTCTGCCCCGAGCTGATGGAGGAGGTCGGGAGGCTCCGTCAGGATGTGGAGAGATGTAGTGGTCAGAGTAAGAGCCCCCTGGACACACCCTCAGGTGGGAAACCCTCCATTCCAGGATACATGTGTACTCTATCTATATAGTACACTGTCTGTCTATACGGTTAACACTGTACATCTATACAGTGTGTATACAGTATATATACATTATACACACTGTACATCTATACAGTGTGTATACAGTATATATACTGTATACACACTGTACATCTATACAGTGTGTATACAGTATATATACAGTATATATACTGTATAGATGTACAGTGTGTATACAGTATATATACTGTATACACACTGTACATCTATACAGTGTGTATACTGTATATATACAGTATAGGCATATATACATTATACACAGTCTATTTATCTATCTATCTACCGTCAGTGGGCTACCGTCACATATTCAATTATTCTAGGTTGCCAATGATATGGTCAACGTTATCTAGCAAGAACTGGCGGGACAATTAGTGTAAAGTCTGACTATGTAGGCTCTGAACCGCACACAGCTACAGTACCACCGGATATAACAGTATAGTTGGAGTATAGACATGTATAATCATATAAACATTTAAATGAAAAACTATAGATCTATAAAGAACCACAATGGCAGCAGTGGTTCGACCAGCGCCGTAGCTAAGGCAACCTCCTACATTGAGTGGGTTAGTAGTAGCAGTAGTAGTAGGGTACGTAGGTCTAGGCTAAGGCTAGCTGAGCCAAGCCTAGACCATGCAGTGGTATAGTGTCATAATACATTAGAGCAGTACATACTGTATTATGAATTATTATATTTTCATAATTAATATTTCATATTTAGTAGTCTGAAAGGACTTTTAGCGAGGGCACCACCTACGAATATACTCAGGTCTGTTTGTGTGTATTACTAAGAAATTAATAACAATATTTACTGGGGTGGTACAAATTATCAGTTTTAAGTGATGCGTTGCTGGTTGTCTCAAAGATGGATGCTGGCTTGGGGTCGTCCTCGTGGTGCACCTCTGCAGCTTGATGGAAGGGAGCAGATAGATAGGGGCCAGCCCGAGGCTAGTGTCTTTAAGGCTAGTATCTTTAAGGCTAGTGTCTTTAAGGCTAGTGTCTTTAAGGCTAGTATCTTTAAGGCTAGTGTCTTTAAGGCGAGTGTCTTTAAGGCTAGTATCTTTAAGGCGAGTGTCTTTAAGGCGAGTGTCTTTAAGGCTAGTATCTTTAAGGCGAGTGTCTTTAAAGCTAGTGTCTTTAAGGCGAGTGTCTTTAAGGCTAGTATCTTTAAGGCTAGTGTCTTTAAGGCTAGTGTCTTTAAGGCGAGTGTCTTTAAAGCTAGTGTCTTTAAGGCTAGTGTCTTTAAGGGTAGTATCTTTAAGGCTAGTGTCTTTAAAGCTAGTGTCTTCAAGGCTAGTGTCTTTAAGGGTAGTATCTTTAAGGCTAGTGTCTTTAAAGCTAGTGTCTTTAAGGCTAGTGTCTTTAAGGCGAGTGTCTTTAAAGCTGGTGTCTTTAAGGCTAGTGTCTTTAAGGGTAGTATCTTTAAGGCTAGTGTCTTTAAAGCTAGTATCTTTAAGGCTAGTGTCTTTAAAGCTAGTGTCTTTAAGGCTAGTGTCTTTAAGGCGATTGTCTTTAAAGCTAGTGTCTTTAAGGCTAGTGTCTTTAAGGGTAGTATCTTTAAGGCTAGTGTCTTTAAAGCTAGTGTCTTTAAGGCTCAGGGTTTGAGGCCTCTTGACCAATTGAAAGCCAGAGAGGCCGCAACATATAGGCTGTAGGTTATGAGCTGAGGTAAACTGTAGGCTGTGGTTCTGTTTACCTGGGATTTTAAACTAAACCGAATTGGATAGCCGGTACGTGTTTACATTACATTTCTAACCTATTTTATGTTTCTCAATAAATCAATATCTAAATGTTTCAGTCTCCAGAAGGTTTGGGTACCTATTCCCGCTGGAAGTCAAGCTATTTACCAATGTGTTTGGTGAGGAATAAACTTAGTAGCCTACCTCACATTTGTTTGGAGAAACCTACAGGTGTTTTGACAAGGAAAATAATTATTGCCTCACATTTGTTTGATCTCCATGAGCAAAAATCCTTATTGTGTCATATCGGTGAGTGTAATTGTCTTGGTATTAAAACCTGTGAGGAATAAATCTATTAGCTCAAATGTGTTAATTTGCCGTGAGAAATCCCGTTTGTAAATGTTTTTGGTGAGGTATAAAATATTTGCCTCACATTGGTTTGTTCTCCATGAGAAAATAGTTTTGATATTGTTAAAGGGATAAGGGAAATCTGCCTCCAGTGAATAATGAAACAATAAACACTGTTTCATTTGTAATATCCTGTCTATTATTTATTTTTGATATTATTGTTTTATAATAATATCATTATTTTATTTATTGTTTATTTATTTTATTCTCTTCAACTGAGAAGTTGAAAAAGGGCTATATAAATAAAGTGTATTATTATTATTATTAGTAGTAGTAGTAGTAGTAGTAGTATTCATCCATTGTCTATCTGAACTGGAACCTCCCACAGGCGGAGCGGGAAGCTCTGGCTCTGCTCCTGGTCCAGGGAGGGAGGCAGAAAAGCCCCTGGATGGTCACAGTGTGATTGGAGGAACCCTGAGCAGCAGTTACCTGAAGAGTCTGCAGGGAGAACTGGCCGAGATCCTGCTGAGCTTTAGCTTCATCAATGACACCCTGAATGGCCTGGAACACACAGTCCATAAGCATGACAGCACCATTACTGACCTGGGTTAGGATCACTATTCCTGTCACTATCACATTCATAGCAGTAGGAACAGTGACATTCTGCTTTTGCACATTTTATTTCTTAGTTTTATTTGAGCTCGAAGTTAGCAAGTATTCTGGAGAATGACCTTTAACCCTGCCACTGAGGTGAGGCCGTGAAGCCACACCCCTGACCCTTCTGTCCACAGGAAACACGAAAGACAAGATCATCTCCGAGCTGGACAAGATACAAGAAGAGGTGCGTGAACACGTGGAGGAGAGTCATCACCGTCTGGATGTAATAGATCGCCATGTTCGCACTTTTGAGAGCACCCTGGTGGTAGACATAGGGAACTGCAAGAGGTCTGCGGACGGTCTAGAGAAGAGACTGTCCAAGCTAGAGGGCGTCTGTAGCCGTCTGGATGGGCTCTCTGGCACCCTCCAGAGGATTAAGGAAGGTAGGACGTTAATTTATGAATATTCATTATTGTGAGGATGTGTGTCTCAGTTCCACCTTCCACGCTACAAACACACAGGCTGGTATATATGTGAGTAATCCACTCCCATCTAACCTCTAGACGAATCTAGAGGTTTTGGAGCTGGTGCACGCAGTATATGCATACACAGTCTGGCGCTACGGGCTCGTGCGGCTCTGTGCGAGATCCCTACACAAATGTGTTTGACATTGAAGTATAAACCAGGCTTGAATCAAGCTGGTTTTGGCCCTGGAGGCATCAGCTGTGGTCTGTAGCCTATTTGCACGTAGTCAGCAGGCCTTTAGACTGGCCAATCAGTGAGTATCTATTGCTCTGACATTGAGCTGATTAACAGGGGAGGGGCCTAGGGTTAGAGAGGCACGCAGGGAGCAAACAGAAACGCAGAAAGCTGATAGAGTGAAAACAAACACGTCCGCTCACATTGGCAGACAAAGCAGGAATATTGGTTGCTTACAATTGCTGGTGTTTGACCTGTCCAACTAATGACAAATGTACTACATGTAAGTCACTTTGGATAAAAGCGTCTGCCAAATGTAATGCCGTAAATGTAAATGTAATAAAGATAGTTAATTTATTTAGCATATCATACAGAAATAGTCGACATGCATAGGTAGTCTACAAAGCACTGAGACGTGCGTCCCCAAGATGAGAAATGAAGTAGACTTGTCCAATATGGCCAAAGGACATCTGTCGTGTGTCGAGTAGGACACGCTGCAGTAACATTGTTGTTGTAAAGTTTACTTTTTTCCCCTAGCTTTGAGTATGTCCAAATCTAATGAAGTAATACATGGGCTGCATTCGAATTATTAAAACAATTACTGTACATCCTACAGTATGCAGAATGTCCTTGTCTAGCCTCTTTTTCTTAGGGTTAGACCTAAGGAACCCTAAGCCTAACCTGGAGTGAAAACCTCATGAGGTCACGGAAAGATATAAAGGAGAATTCTTAAAGATTTAGGAATAAGAACCGCGGTACCAAGAGAATCCGACTGCACTTACGCTAGGATAAGTAATTATGCGAAGATGCACGTTAATGATGTGGGTCTGCCACAGTGAAACTACAATAGATTGTAGAAGCGCCTCTATAAAAGTTGTAATTTCAATAAAATACATGCATATAACAATAACAAGATAAATGGTTTTAGAGTAACAACTGGTGTAAAAGCTATAAAAATATGTTGATCTGTTCAGGTTTCGCCTGTTTTAGGTACTGATCTAATATGATTTAGAGATGTCCCATCCATCAACAAAAGGCACAACAACTGTTATGTGTAGCAATATGCTGTCAAGTAGTGCTCGTGAAAACCTTGTCCATGCATGGAGACAACATCTACAGTCAGATTAAAAATGAAGTTGTTCAACGTTCTGTAATGATGTCCTGTGTCACATCACAACAATATGAGCTGTGGGTGATTCCTTTAAGCAAAGTCTGCAGACATGCTGACTTATGGTAAGGAGGGCTAAATGGCTTGAAAACTGTGAGAAGTTGAGAATACTCATGCACTTCACCTGTGACAGCCCTAACAAGCCCCCACTGAAAAGAAAGGTTGGAAAGAAATGTTTTTATATGCTTTGCTTGGGCATTATTAACCAAGACTACAACTTTGCCCGAGACAATGGGGATTTCCCTTTTGTTCGTTCATAAATACTATTTCCTATCTGCACAGATTGTTTCCTAGGATAAATGATGGTTTAACAAAGAGTTTCGCTGCAAAGAAATATTTGTTCATGCTTATGTCAAAATGTTTACACTCTATTAGTGTTCTACTCTGGGAGCCTAAACAAGACATGGCTCTTTCGTATACTGGGGATTTGCATCCGCCCTTAATGTGCACAAGCCCATGTATGATATATTGACAACAGTGTAAGCTATGGTGTAGGCTTGACACAGAAGCATATATTGGCCTTTAGGGTTAGGGTTACATTATGCCACAGTCAGAGGGTTAGGGTTAAGGTTACATTATGCCACAGTCAGAGGGTTAGGGTTAGATTTGGCCACAGTCAGAGGGTTAGGGTTAGGGTTAGTTTATGCCACAGTCAGAGGTATCTAAAATAATGTTTACAAACTTAGCTCAGAGTTTACTTATTGGTGTCACGAGCTCATTATCGGCCTATAAACACTGCTCTCTTGTGGAGGGTGATTCATGTTATTGTTACTAAGATGTGTGTGTGTGTGTGTGTGCGTGGTTGCGTGTGCTAACCGGTAGGTCTGAACACACATCTGTCTGGTCTCTGGACCTCAGTGAGCGGTCTGAACTCCACTCTGATATCCCACACGGAGACTCTGGACCACACCCACAGGAAGATCAAGAGCCTCAACTCCTCCATCAGCTTCCTTCTGGCAGAGTTCAGGAGCCTCTCACCGCAAGATGTTAGCGGTGGGTCTACTCTACTCTGGGCTGGACACCTTACTTCTAAGGAACAGTTGAACCTGTAGACAACCTCTAGCAATGCAGCAATGCTGTTGAATAACCCTTGTGGGTTATTTTATATTATGATATTATTATCCCTTCACCATGGAAGTAAATGTGAGCTCATATAATGTCTTAACTGATCTTTATGAGCGCAGCTGCACTATTCCATCAATGGCTCAGAATTGACATATATTTTAAGTCTTGATTCTCAAAAAATAAGAACTCCACAACTATAAGATGTCCATGCTACCATGGTCCATATGTTTATCAGTGCTACAGCTGTGGGTGAGGTTGTTCCACACGATTATTAATGATGACAAAAATACATTTAATAAAGCCTATGTGAACCTGTAAGGTAAAGTTAGCCTAAAATGGATATTAGATGAGTACAGCTTTGTGTCATTTGTTAGAAATGCCATAAACATCAGTCATCTATCAGAGAGTGATGTGCTCTGTGAGAGTGTCTGCTGTGGTAGATAGCTCTGCCTCTGTAGAAGGGTTAGAGTTAGGGCTAACCCTAACACTAACCCTTGGTGTGGGTTTGGTTGTTTTACAAACTATGTCATTCTGTAGCTAGCGCTCATTGACCTAACCCTAGCCCTCTCACATATGACATTTAAAGGGCCAGTACATGGCTCCCACACAGGCCAGCCCGGCCCCCCCGGGCCCCCGGGAGAGAGGGGCGCTAAGGGACTCCTTGGATATCCTGGACCCCCGGGAAGAATGGGAGAAATGGGATATCGAGGGCCAGTGGGGCCCAAAGGGGAACAAGGTCTGTAGGCTAAAGAGGTCGCAGGATAAAAGCCCTAGCCTTACCATAACCCTAGCTTTAACATAACTGTAGCTTTAACATAGCCCTAGCCTTACCATAACCATAGCCTTACCATAACCCTAGCCTTAACATAGCCCTAGCCTTACCATAACTCTAGCTTTAACATAACGCTAGCCTTACCATAACTCTAGATTTAACAAAACCCTAGCCTTACCATAACTCTAGCTTTAACATAACCCTAGCCTTACCATAACCCTAGCCTTAACAAAACCCTAGCCTTAACATAGCCCTAGCCTTACCATAACTCTAGCTTTAACATAACTCTAGCCTTACCATAACCCTAGCCTTACCATAACTCTAGCCTTAACATAACCCTAGCCTTACCATAACTCCAGCCTTACCATAAATCTAGCTTTAACAAAACGCTAGCCTTACCATAACTCTAGCTTTAACAAAACACTAGCCTTACCATAACTCTAGCTTTAACATAACCATAGCCTTAACATAACTCTAGCTTTAACATAACCCTAGCCTTACCATAACTCTAGCCTTACCATAACCCTAGCTTTAACATAACCCGAGCCTTACCATAACTCTAGCTTTAACAAAACCCTAGCCTTACCATAACTCTAGCTGTAACATAACTCTAGCTTTAACATAACCCTAGCCTTACCATAACTCTAGCTTTAACATAAAGCTTGCCTTACCATAACTCTAGCTTTAGCATAACCCTAGCCTTACTATAACTCTAGCCTTACCATAACCCTAGCTTTAACATAACCCTAGCCTTACCATAACTCTAGCTTTAACAAAACCAAAGCCTTACCATAACTCTAGCTGTAACATAACTCTAGCTTTAACATAACCCTAGCCTTACCATAACTCTAGCTTTAACATAACGCTTGCCTTACCATAACTCTAGCTTTAGCATAACCCTAGCCTTACCATAACTCTAGCTTTAGCAAAACCCTAGCCTTACCATAACTCTAGCTTTAACAAAACCCTAGCCTTACCATAACTCTAGCCTTACCATAACCCTAGCTTTAACATAACCCTAGCCTTAACATAACCCTAGCCTTACCAAAACCCTAGCCTTAACATAACTCTAGCCTTACCATAACTCTAGCTTTAAGAAAACCCTAGCCTTACCCTAACTCTAGCATTAACAAAATCCTAGCCTTACCATAACTCTAGCTTTAACAAAACCCTAGCCTTACCATAACTCTAGCCTTAACAAAACCCTAGCCTTACCATAACCCTAGCCTTACCATAACCCTAGCTTTAACATAACCCTAGCCTTAACATAACCCTAGCCTTACCATAACCCTAGCCTTAACATAACTCTAGCCTTACCATAACTCTAGCTTTAACAAAACCCTAGCCTTACGATAACTCTAGCTTTAACATAACCCTAGCCTTACCATAACTCTAGCTTTAACAAAACCCTAGCCTTACCATAACTCTAGCTTTAACATAACCCTAGCCTTACCATAACTCTATCCTTACCATAACCCTAGCTTTAACATAACCCTAGCCTTAACATAGCCCTAGCCTTACCATAACTCTAGCCTTACCATAACTCTAGCCTTACCATAACCCTAGCCTTACCATAACTCTAGCTTTAACAAAACCCTAGCCATACCATAACTCTAGCTTTAACATAACCCT
>JAODUK010004880.1:0-10569 GCA_027564635.1 Typhlichthys eigenmanni
ATAGGTCATGTCTATTATATATATATAGGACATGTATTGTCCATTAGTTAGTAAGAATCACTGTGGCACTGTGTTGAAGACAGGTGCCAGCGTTAGTTTACTACATTAATCATCTAACATGCAAATTAAGCAATCCAGGGGTTAATTGTCTCACTGGGGAAATCACCATTAATCGTTAGTTTTATGCTGATGATGTTTGCGTTGTGTGGTCTGCTCTACATACGTGGCATCCACAGGGTTATACACACGTTTGAGGCAAATCAAATAAAACACAACAGTTTAGTAGAATGCAACATGCACATTTTCTATTTATTTGATGAACATTCAAAATGGGGTTGCTTGCACCAACATGATCTACATGAAAGAAGAAACATTGCCTACGATATCACCACAAGTCTGGAAGATGCAGAACATAATCTGCACAAGCCAGAGGCATGTTGGAGCCACATGTTATCCAACTCTCCAAGGCTCTGAGATGAGAAAGCAGCAGCATCTGAGGAAAAGAATACGTGGCTAGATGCTAAGCACAGGAGGAGCTATTATGTGTGCTATTCTGTGGCTGCTGGTGACACACAACAGTAAAGAAAATAACAGATTCCACTAAATATCAACACATGGTGAGAGAAATGTCACACAGCTGGACAGAAGCTGAAAACAGGATGAGAACTAACTGGGGAAACACAAGCTAGAGCATTTGGCCATCACTGTCCCCATGTAATCGTGGCCAGCCGGTAGTTGTCGTAAGGTTACATAAATCTCACTCTCCGACATCTCAAGGACGCTGTAGTGACAGGTGCTAGAGCTCTTGGGCTATGGCGTGCCTTGCTACTGTGTTCGTTCTCTAATTCGTGGGACTGGGGTTTGTGTCCCAGGTGGGATGGACTCTGTCACACAGATCTGAGTAGATCCTGAAGATGCGGTGCATACAAGGCAGCCCTAAACACCTCAGAAGATGGCAAGAGTGGGTGGAGGAGGATCTAAATCAAGACTAGATACTCTTGGCTGGCAACAAAAGGCATTTCTGATAAAGGGTGTGTTAACTTTGCCGACTTTTGAACATGCGATCGGTCTTTGTCAGGCTTGTCCAAATGAATAAAACATTCACAGTATAATTTCCAGAAAGAGTCATTTGTTTTTGTCAGGGCAAACACACTGTTGTGTCATTGCAGGTTCTGCTCAGTAAGTGTGACACAAGCTCTTTGTCAGGCTGTTCTCGTCCCCAATCCTCCATATGCAGATTAGGTGCCAATCCAATGCCAATGTAAAAGCAGCTGTCAAGTGTGTACAGTGGCTGCTGTTCTAAATTCTCTGGCCCAGATGGTCCCAGATCTCTGTTAGCATGTCTTCATTGGTCACAGGGAACACACACACATATGCACATACAAACACAAGGCCACTGGACTTGTTTGGTAGGACTTTATTTTTGTGCTGCCCGCTGCCCTCTCACTGCGTCTGCCTTCCCGCTGGCTGCCTGCGCAAGCTCTGCCCATCGGGCCACCTCACTATCCTTGTCACCAAAGCAACCGGACGGCCTGGAGAGTGCTGCGACTTGTACGAGTGTAAACCTGGTGCGTGTTTTCAAGATAACGTGTTAAGATAACGAGTTATGAAGCTATGCGTTATTACCTTAATGAGTTATGAAGATAACGAGTTATTAAGGTAATGTGTTATTACCTTAATGAGTTATTAAGATAACGAGTTATGAAGCTATGTGTTATTACCTTAATGAGTTATGAAGATAACGAGTTATTAAGGTAATGTTTTATTACCTTAATGAGTTATTAAGATAACGAGTTATTAAGATAGCGTGTTAATAAGATAACTGACATAAGAGAGGCTGTAACACCAGGAAAGACTCACCAAAAATAGAGCGGCGATGCAAGACACCATATCTGTCTAGCAGAGCAAGGCATCATTGGAAATGGCCTTTGAAAAGCTACGGGTGAGACGATGAGAGGCAGGGACAAGTTTTACCACTTATGACATCATCACTCAAACAAACATCTGTTCATTGCTACGACAATCGCCATCATGGTCGCCGTGGCAACACACTGCACTGGGACCCAGGAACAAAAGCACTGTTTGTGCGTGTGAAATGAGTGTGTGTGTGTGTGTGCGTGTGCGCAGGTGTGGAGTGCATAACTCCATGGCAACCACAGCCCCAAAATCCCATCTGACCGACTATTGGAATCTACTCAAAAGTCTCATTTACACCTAAAATTCAAATCACATTCCAATTTCTCAGTCATAATTAATCGTCTCTCTCTCTCTCTCTCTCTCTCTCTCTTTGCGGCATGCCTTTCATTTTACAGTGACTTGCATTTCTGGCCACTATCCAGAAATGTGACAAACCAAGAAACAGTTTTGGCTGCATTTATTATCCAATGGTTTCTTAAATATACCAAATATACGTTGCATGACGTTGCTACATGTTCTATATTGCTTAATGAATAAAAGGAAAATGTAACTTTTTTTCTTTTTCCATTTGAGGTAAAATGCTGACGTGTGATTGGCTAATTCACTTTAAATGCTTTTGGAGCCCTGTGTGGTGTGAAACTGATCAAGCGCACCGCACCCTAACTGCACTGTAAACTTGACCTCATCCACTTCTTGGCAACTCTAGAGCCCCAAGGGCTTTACGTCTCATGACCAAGGATGCTTGAGCGTATGTATTTAACCCCCCTTGATCCCTGGATGCCTACTTAGTGATGTTGCTCTTGGAAACAGCTTCTGTAATCTAGGGACACACATTCTGTCCCACTGCCCCCCCACTGCAAACAGACTTGGTGTGAGAACAGTTTGAAAGCATGGGGGGGGGGGGGGGGTACGTTGTATTTGTTTTATTTTTTATGTTTAATTACACTGAGCTTTGTTAACAATGCGCGCCGCCGCTGATCTAAAAATAGATGGTATTTTTGCTCTCTGAACGATAGGCCTATACTAAGCCTAGTTAAACTCAAAAGGTTGACAATGCATGTAACATTGTCCAGGTCATTAGATGATCGTGAACTGAATTATCAGATGAAAGAAACTCACTAAATAAATATGAGAATTCCACAGGTTGGATTAAATTCTAAATGGTAAAACAGAAATTAAACAAGATTAATACTGTAAAGTATTTGTATAAGTAAATTGTATTGACATACAAGGTCAGCTTTGGTGCACCTAGGCCTAAATGTTCATGTTAGTTAATAGTGTCCTTGAGTTTAAACCAGCTGGTAAACAAGTGATTTGTAAATTTTACTCAACTTTGTAAACTGTTCTTATATATTCTATGATGTAAACGTACTGTATGTTATTATAATAATTAAATGCATTAACACATGTCCACATTTAAAAAAGCTCTTCTTATTTATCACATTTTTTATAAGATAATATATGAAGGGAAAAAGACGCCTTCCTGAATCCTGTCAGATCTGATGGTCAACATTGACCTTGATTTGACTGATTATAGCCTAAATGAAATGTCAGGAAATGTTCCCTCTTGAAATATGTTGTATATTGGAATCAGAACCGGGACTCGATAAGAACAGAAGTCGATAAGCAGAATCAGAACCGGAACCGGAATCGATTAAATTCAAACGATACCCAACCCTAGTTGTAGTGTTTGTGTAGTGTTGGAGTAGTGTTGGTGTATGCTTTTGTGTTTGCCATTTATAAGTAATCAGGCATAGAAACCAATAGAATAGGCCTATGATAAGAATATTATCCTATAATCACATTGACATGATAATATGCAATATGCTAATATGTTTGTGTTTATTTGTATGTCTAATATCCTTGTTAATATTTAGATAGTAGACTGGAAATCTATTTTTAGCAGACTTCACTTTTTTGTCATGACAATTAAAGTGGTCAAAACAGATGGAAGTAACTAGGCCTAGTTTTTAGCCTAGACAACAGAGCTAACAATGCAGCTAATAGATCCTAGATTCTAGATTAAAAAAAATGTTAAACAATAAATACTAGCCTAACCCATGGTCTAACCAGCTCCGTTGCATCTTTAAAGATGAAATATTGGCACAGCATCTTCACTAGTTAGCTCTCAGTTTCTCCAGTCAGGGTTAAGTTAGGTTAGGTATCTGCACCTGCGTGACACAGGCGTAGATGTAGCATTCTACGTTTTGCCTGTTTTATGGTTTGAAACCGGCTGCTGTCAGCACTGCTCTTATAACTTGTCTGTGACTTCTATTCTCATATTATCTATCTATCTATTATCTATATTATAGTATCCACCACGATCACATTATAGAGAGCGTCACAGTGTGGTTCCGAAAGTAAATTTTTCATACATATTTGCCATTGACTGGTTGGAAAATCCTTATATAAAGTGTTATAACACTAGAACTACTGGAATTCTATAACTACTAAATGTAAACGGCCATAAGAAAACGATCCATCCATTCATCCATATGTATCCAGTTATCCGGAGTCGGGTCGCAGGGGCAGCAGCTCCAGCAGGGGACCCCAAACCTCCCTTTCCCGAGCCACATTAGCAATCTTTAACTGGGGGATCCCGAGGCGTTCCCAGGCCAGTGTGGAGATATACTCTCCACCTAGTCCTGGGAAAACGATCCATTAGAATTAAAATGTAAAGTCCTGATGTTTATTATGACCTATCCTAACATTACAGTTCAATTTATTCTTAGAATGCACAGTATATTGATTATTTAAATTATTAGCCAATCATGTTTTAGGTCAGAATTTCTAAATAAAAATTCTATATAAAAATACTCAAAACTCTTGTGTTTTGTAATTTGAATAAAATAATAATAATAATGTTAAAATAAAATATACACACAAAAATCAGGCTCCAATAGTTACATGGGATTTATTTCAACAGCTATTACATTGCAATTTTTTTAAAATGGTAGTTCTAGTGTTTAGCTTGGAACCAAGCCAAACAGCTGCGAGGTTGTGAATCGATAGTATATGCTCCGGTAGAAGCCACAAGTCTGTATTATATCAACCTTGTATTGAGGTAGATATGATTTATTTGCGATGTCACAGGTAACTACTACAGTACCAACAATCCTAAAGTGTAACAACGTCTCTGATTGGTGGAGCTGGCGTTCCTTGTGATACCATCCTGATTTCGCCAGCTTTATTCGGTGCTTCTGAGCCACTTGGAACTTTGAGAAGTTTGGTGCTCGCTGTTACCATGGAAATGATTTAAACCCCACGAAGTCATGTCGGCTAGTGAGTATTGCTAGCGCTGAAAAGTATGATTGTTTGTTACAAGTATAATTAAAATGAAAACTATTGTTTTATACTATTGTAACTAATACTACTATAACTAATTAATAAGAATCAAGGAAGCATATTCATTTTCTGGGATTCGCAATAGTTTATGGGATGCTCAGTTCCTTCACTATTAAAATAAGTTATGTACACAGTCTTGTACCTTTGCCTTTTTTACATTTTGATAAAAAATGTTTGCTCCGAATCAAATTGTTTATGGTCACGATCATTCTCGTACCTGGATAGCTTAGTTCCAGGCTTAAAACACTTTATATAAGGATTTTACGAAAAGTCAATGGGAAAATGCACTTCCGGTACCAGAGCCCCCCCAAAAATCGGGGCACTGTTATGCTCTATAAACGCCAGAAACTGCAGCAGCCAGTTCAAGTCTGATTATCGTCATTTGCTTTAAAGGGGAAACTCTTGCCTTTCCAATCATGAAAGTGACATGTATCTTGCCTCTGTCATTAGTCATCCTAAGGTAGGTTACTGCTCCATACCCTATCTCGCTGGCATCAGCAAAATTATGCAACTGAAGGAACTTTACCCTTACATAATCATTAAGTTTGACACAGCGTGGAACAATAATGTTCCCAAACTGCCAGTTTGGGAAGACCCTAAATCCAACTAATCCATTGTCTAGACTGACCTGGGAGTATTGGCTCATCCATCCATAGCCCTGTTTACAGTGCTGTAAGAGCTGTTTGGCTGGGAGAGTGAGAGGTGCTAGCATGCCAAGTGGATCATACACAGATCTTACCATCAACAGAATTCCTCTTCGAGTGTGTGGCTTTTTAGAGACAATAACGTCAAACTGGAAGGTGTCGTTCTCCACAGTCCTAGTGCCTGATCAATTGGCAATTGATCTTAGTCCAAGGACCTGATGTCTTTTCCCCTTTCCTCCTCCTGTATGGTAGACAGCACAGCTCTATTGTTGCTGACCCATTTGGTGAGCTGGAATCCTCCTTTGCTGCACAGTTCCACCAGACCTTATGCAATCTGTACTGCTTCCTGTACTTTGGCAAAGATGTTAGGCAGTCATCCACATAAAAATTTTTCCTTACGGTGCCAGTCACCTGCGGTCTAAGGTGGTGATTGTCCTCAGCAGTTCTTCTCAGGGCAAAACTGGAACAACTTGGGGAGGAAACAGCTCCAAACATGTGTACCAGCATGAGGTGGTCTACTGGATTCTGTTCATATCTACCATAAGTGATATGGGCTCTAGTATAAATCTGAGCAGGACTGCAATTAGTGAATTAGTGAGATCAGGGCCTTGCAAAAATTCTGAGTTCAAGGACTTACCTTGATATGCTGCACCACAGTCGAACACCACCCCGAGCGTGTTCTTCTTAAGGTGGTAGACTCCATGATGCGGAGTATACCAGGTTCTTCCCTCAGTTCGTTTCACCTCCTCCTGCAGGACCACTTTGGCATATCCTTTAGTTATCACATCACTGAGAGCGGCTGTGTACTCTCTGTGAAAAGACTTGATTTTATTGAAGGCTCTTTTTAAACTCTGAAGTCGTTTCATGGCAACATAGCGATTGTTAGGCATTTGTATGTTGTCTTTCCTGAAAGGCAAGTTAAGGGTATAATGCCCATCCATTAAAGAAACTGGGTTATTTGCAATTGTGAGGAACCTTTTATCCTCAAATGATAATTCACACTTTTCTTCTGACGCCCTTTCATTAAAGTCATTATTGTATTGACTAACCAGCAACTTGTCTAAGCTTGCAACAGAGACTATTCACTGTGGCTGACTGACAGTCATCGAAGGCATTGGATTCGCCACCTTGCAAGGGCCCATTGACTACCCATCCTACTAGGGTCTTCCACTGCATATGCCCTGACTGTTTATTATTTTCCAGGATTCTATAATCTTTGAAGCATTGGTTCCTATCAACAGCTCAATGTTGAGGTTAATATTCCAGAGAATGTATCTCTGGAATATTAACCTTTTCTAGGTATGGCCACCTAGCGAGATCCTGCTTTGTAGGTAAATTGTCAGCAGTGACTGGCATCTACTTTTGTGTGAACACATCAGGTAGCTGTATAAAATGGTTTCTATCCAACCCAGAGACTTTTGGGCCTGAGACCACATATGTTGGTACTGACTTCTCACGACTCTTCATTTGCAATAAGATGTTATGAATATGAATATTATTTACATTGAACCTGTATGAGTAGCTGTTAATTACAACATGATTGGCATGCCTGCCTGCATTAGAAACGTACTATATAGTGATGTCAAAACAACAGATCAATGATCAAGAGCTTGTTGAATGACACATGCTAATGGGGCCCAAGCTTGATGCTGATTTACCTCTTTCTAAGGCTACTTCAGTCAGTCTTGGGATAATCATTCAGGGTTATTGAGTGAACTTAATGGACCACTGGTGCCTTGCTGATGTAACCAGATTAAGCGTTGCTTTGCAAGGCACCACCATGCCGCCCCAGCTGTGTGAGATGCAGGAACAGAAGGATGGAAGGTATGAGATGTTGTGATGCTTTGTCCCATCTTTGGTTGCCCGCTCTTTGCATCTTCATTTGTTTCATCACTCTGCCTTAATTTAGTCCTTTGTTTGTGTTGAACCCTTTGTTCCGACCTTTGCATCTTTCATTTACTGCTTCAGTGATGACCCATGACACAAATAATAAACACACTAGATGTTTCCCCTCAACAGGTGACATACGCCTGGGCTTCCAGTGCTTAAGCCCTGGCTCCTTTGATCCAGTTCCAATTATATATTTGTACTCTGATGATTTAGCATAACACCATTGCTGCACAATAGTACAAGGGGACAGAATGGTCGAGTCATCTGGCTGTTGGGGAAGAGCAGTTCATTTACCATTTACAAACGTCTACAACTCCTACATTGCAAACAGCCAAAGATGCACCTGCAAGATAGTGTTGCCAGATAGTTTCCTGCCCAAATGGGCATGGGCATGGGTTATGATTTACAGTCAGAAATGGGCCTGGGTGAGTCAAAGTATGTACCTTAGTTTAAGCATTTATTAGTGTGTGAGGGAGAACACTAAACAACTCAATTACTAACATTCTAGGCCTATAATAATAAACCACTTAGCTAGAACGTTATAGCGTTGCTGGTTAGTGTAGGCTCTAAAAAGAGTTTCCTTTTAGTGACAAAATGTGTTCATGTAAACATAATATTAAAATCTGAGTATTCATTTTTGTCACAGGCCGCCCCCATATCCCGGTCTTTTATTGTTTCTGTCTGATTCTGTTCTCTTATCTGCCTTCTGTCCACCCCTGTCTGTTTGTCCTGTAGTGGTCTGTTTGCTTTTGTCTCCGTTCTGTCTGTTCTGTCTGCCCAAGTCTATCTGTCTGGTGTTGGTTTATTCCCCATCTTCTATTTCCTGTTTTATTCTGAAGTTTGTTTCTGCCTTCAATCAATCAATCAATCAATCAATCAATCAATCAATCTTTATTTATATAGCACTTTTCATACAAATTAATGTAACACAAAGTGCTTCACACTACAACGTCATTAAAAACAATACAACATGAGTAAAAACAATGCAAAAAATAAAAATAAAGTAATACCACCAATAATGTTACACACATCATCCAAACCCTCCAATCACAAACAAACATCGGGAGTCCCATTCCCACCACCCACCCCCCCACCCCCCCAAAAAAATAAAATAAAGAACTTTACTATAACTTTCCCTTCATTCCTTCCACCTGTGCATCCCTTCCAGGTGTCTCCTCTTGTAATCACCCCTGGTGTATTTAGTCTGTATTTAGTATGTTCCTGTGTTCTGATTGGTTTGTCTGTGCTTCATGTGCTGCTCAGCCCTGTGCTGTACTGCCCTTTTGTTAAAGTCATGTCAGCTGCTCCCATGTCCTGCCTCCCTCTTGTGTCTGCGCCTGGGTTCACCAGCCCCAAACCCCAACAGAACCAAACAGTACTGAACCCAGCAGACATGGGAGGGAATGCCTGGGTTCACAAGCTCCAAACCCCAACAGAACCAAACAGTACTGAACCCAGCAGACATGGGAAGGAATGCCTGGGTTCACAAGCCCCAAACCCCAACAGAACCAACCAGTATTGAACCCAGCAGACATGGGAAGGAAGCAGTTGTTTATATGGATAATGTTATTCCAAAACATGCAATTAGTCAGTAATGCAGTTTTTACACTTGGGGTGCGATGGGTCTGTCTGGGCCAAGCCCGTAGTCTTAGAAATGTACGTACTGTATACAGATTAAAGAATGAAAGTGTACTACTTTATTCTTGCAGATATCATAAATGTATCATAAATCGTTATGGTCTGTAACTCTAATTAGAAAGAAGTAAAGTGTTTCTAGATTGAGAGAAGGATTAGAGTGATGCATGGTGAGGGCATGCTGCTTTTTAGAAGAATATGCTACAGAGGAAGTGAAGCTCCCCGGGCCATAATAAATGATCTTCTGCTCATGTTTCAAACTGTTTTTTTTCTGCCCTTATCACAAGTCTTCTCCTGTCTCTCGTGCTCTACTTTGAGACATATATTACCCCAACTCCTACACCATAGTTACTTAATCTGTACAGCTCTTGTATAGATGTATAGCTGACAGCCAAACATCTGTATGGTTGTTTGGCTGTAGAGCTGTAAAGCTCTTGTATAGATGTATGGTGGTAGCGCTGTAGGACTGTAGCGCTGTAAAGATGTATAGCTGTATAGATGCAGTATGCGGGGTCAGAAAATAACTTTTTGAGTCACGGGCCAAGGTGGCTGGTAGATCAAAAAATCTACCCGACAAGCATTTTTTTACCGGTCAAAATAAGAATTTGTAATTTTCGTGTCACTTAACAGTTGTCTAGAGAATTAACTATGTTTTAGTATTTCATTGGGATACTAACACATGACAGCACAACTCATCACCACACCATAGTTATGAAAACCTATCTACTACCTATAGTCTACTTACTGTAGCCTCGTAGCCCATATTATCTCCAAACATCCAATGTTTCAAATTAGTTTATTTTTGCAGCTTAGTTTTCGTGTTTGAACGGTTGGCTTAATCCTTTTGAATGCAGGTGAGCCTGGCTGGGTAAAATTGACATATGAACTGGTTTTTATACTTTACTCTCTGTAACAACACAAAAAATGTAAGAACATGTCTGGTCGTATCGGCGAGTGCCACTGCTGAATTTGTGATATTTTTAACTACTACCTTTTTTATGCAAAAAAACTATTTCAGAAGTAGGAGGTTGGTATAATTAGGATATTCATTAAAATAAAACATGTTGATGATTCCAACTTTTTTCATGCCTTCTTCGCCTCACTCTCGGCTCACTCAGACACAAGTCTGATAATAGGA